>JBBPQP010001394.1:0-10594 GCA_038092555.1 Boletus subgraveolens | reverse complement strand
CCAATCGCTCCCTAACAATAGTCAGTAACCTCTACATTGGCACATGTATGTTACTTACAAACCCTGCTTCCTCTTTGGAAACCCACTCATGGTCCTCATTGTCGGTACCCACTTCATCTTCACCATCAATATAGGCATCCATCTCAACCTCTTGGGCCTTGTGTTTTCCCTTGTCTCCAGTCTTCACCTTGGATTTGGGGATCACTGGTTGGACTTTCTTGTCGGGATTGCTGGGGCGGGAAACAAGATACGCCCAGCTTTTCGCAGCATGGACGACTTTTTCTTTGCAGTCAATGATGTCGGGGAGATTTTGGATCACTGTACATTTGCTCTTGCAGGAGGAGCATGGACTGCAGGGCTTGAATCTCCCTTTCTGGGTTGTGATCACTGTGCAGCAGATATTCTTCCCTTGACAAAATGCACATTTCTACTTTGTGTTAGTATGGCAGATTTCGTGAACAGATGTTGACTCACCGGATTGAAGAACAACTTGATCCCTGTCTCTTCTCTGTCTTTAACCTTGATTCACTTCAGTCTTGGCTGAACTGGCTCCTCCAATTGCTTATCTGGTGTCATCGCATTCACAATATTCTCATTTTCCTCACTAGGCGATGGACATTTGAGTCGACTGTGCCATGGCCTGTAGGGCACTGTGATGCTTGGAAGTACCTTCCTGTGTTCTTCCAGTGGAGGGTTGGAAGCAGGAGTGACAGTGACAGCAATGGTGGATGGGATGGGAGTGGGAATGGAAACGGGAATGGGAACGGGAATGGGAACGGGAATGGGAACGGGAATGGGAACAGGAACAGGAATGGAAACAGAAACAGAAACGGGAATGGGAATGGGAATGGGAACGGGAATGGGAACAGGAACAGGAATGGAAACAGAAACAGAAACGGGAATGGGAATGGGAATGGGAATGGGAACAGGAACGGGAATGGGAATGGGAATGGGAATGGGAACAGGAACAGGAACAGGAATGGGAACGGGAACAGGAATGGGAACAGGAACAGGAACAGGAACAGGAATAGGAACAGGAACAGGAACGGGAACAGGAGTGACAGCAGATGGGATAGTAGCAGCAGCAGTGGCAGGTGGAACCGGAGCAGGAGCGACAGTGAATGAGATGGAAGTGGGAGTGACAATGATAGTAGATGGGATGGGAGCAGGGGTGACAGTGACGGTGGATGGGATGGTAGTGGTGGCAACAGTGGGTGCAATGGGAGCAGAAATGGTAAACCTCGTCCACCAATGTGTGGATGATTCACTGAGGTCAATGTTGGTGGGGATGCTGGAGTTTTCAATAATTTGATTATTCCGCTGTGACACAACAATGAACTCATCAACAGTGGAGTTCTTGCCAACAAGTTCATCTACTGAAATCTTCTCCTTTGAATTGAGTTAGAGCTTGGCCACAAGCTCCATGACAACGTGGGGAATCCATATATTGTCCAAGTGATTCTTGAAACAATTTGTCACCTTTTCCTGTTGTGTAATGTTAGTAATAAAAAGATGCATTCAGTTTGTTAAAACCTACCACTTCTCTGGCAACCAAATGAATCCATTCTTGGACATGAGAATGGTCGACAGCTTGCATGCCATTTATTGCTGCAAGAATTCTTGCAGCATACTTGTAGAGGCTCTCCTGGGATGACAAGTTGGAAGACATGATGATATCACAAAGGAGAAGCGGTGGATTCAGGACTTTGAAATTTGGCAGGATAAGAATGGTTTTAGAGTATCATTTTCAGCATTCGCCACCTTGCTGCATCACACTCTAAATATGGTAGGAGGGCCATCCATGCATCCCATGGAATTTGTAATGTGCCTATTGTTGGCAGCAATGTGTATAAGAAACTACTATGATAATGGTCTGTACATTGTAATATAAAATAAATGATGAATCAAAATATACTATGTATCTAAGTGAGAGACCGATGCTTCAACATCAGCCTGAATATTTGCTGGAGTACTTTGAGTCATTGATGCACCCTCCATTAATCAACTGCATCTTTCTCAATCTCAACCAACAAATTGTTGAGATTCTCCCTTTGCCGCCTGATCTCCTCCGCATTGTGCTCAAGTCACTCTTGCAACTTGGCAATCTGTTTGTTCGCTGATTCTAACCGGAATGTGATATTTCATAAAGCATCGTTTTTTGAGAGTCAAGAAGTTGATGCCAATGCAGAGGCTGGTCTACTTGGAATTCTCACTCTGATCTTGGGTGGCACAGGGTCAGGAACTGGATGTGGGGTTGACATGGTGGCATGGGATCGTTGGCTTGGAATTCTGATCATCAGTGGATTTTCTATTAAGGAGTGAGGAAAACTTGGATGTGATAACTATGGTACTCACTTGGTTTAGTTACCGACATGGAAGCTAGGCTTTATGGTGTGGAGCAGAATGATTGAGACAGAGTGCAGTTAGGCTGAGGAAGGTTTCTGGATCGCTGAACGTTGAAAGATGCTGGTCACGGCAGCTCAAAGTGATTGAAAATTTGTGCAAAGATGCCAAATGTAATGGTCATGTGGCATCCACATTTTGACGCCAAATATATCAATGCATCTCACCAACTCAAGGCATACTATAGTTCACCGAATATCCTTCCCAAGTCAGGGAGTTGATACCCAACCTTACTGCTCACCAGTCAAAGTCTATGGAAGGAAACCTGCAAATTTATCCCCACTGCAGTTGTTTGCACACTGCACCTTTCTTTGCAATTTGCAACCAGAGTTTTGGGATCATTTCAGTGTGCACACCATGCCTCACCATTGCCCACAGGTCACATCATATCAGCATCACACTTCTTTGTCTGTCGCTGTGGCACCAATCATTACAGGCACATGTAGTTGAAGTATTGTGTGTATGTAGGGATATGTCTTAGAGAAGTTACAAATCAGTTAGATGAAAGTCTTCAACAAACCCACTGCAAATATTGGTGCCAATGAATACATGAAGACAGTGTTGCCATGTTGTCATCTCTTTGATGACTTTTCAGTTGTCCCATTCTCCATAATTTCACCTCCCAATTGGATGCTAGTGAACCCTAATTGTTAGGATCATTAGGATGGCACAATTTATGGTTCTCATAGTGGTAGCCATAGAAATCTTCCCATTATGGAGAGGTGTTGCAAGGCTATGAGTGGAAGGCATGCCTGAGAAGACGCTCGGTTGAATGTATCTATTTAGAGGGAGTCCTGGGGATGAATAGGAGTTATTGACACAACATGAGTATGCAGTATGCCCAATGTCAGATGAAGCAAGGTAATGTCCATTGCTGACAGTACTCCATGCTGCCCACCCCCAAGGCATGGGTGAGGAATGGGTTGCCCATTGAGTAAACATCAATTCAGGCTTCTCCCTCTGCATCATGGAGGTGGTTTATTTCTCTCCTAACTAAACTATGACACACATAAAAATAGTCCATGCTTATGTAATCTACTATGTCATGTTTGTAACTCCAACACTTCCCCTCAAATGGAAGGGGATCTACTGTAGTGAAAAGAAATACCTCCCTATATGTCCCAATGAATAAATGAGTATATTCCGTGTGTCTGTGATGCAGCATTTGCGTGCATAGCATCTGTGTGTGATGTGGCATGGCTGCATCCAGGTGATGTCCAAATATGGTAAGTTGCACCATTGTCCTCGATCGGCTCTAGGGTGTTCATCCTTATGTTTCATGGCTCGGGCAGACTCCCTCAACTCTTCCACTCAATATCCAACACATCCGATGCATCTGATCGGCCTGATTTGGCCTTGATGTGACCACTTGACTCAGTATGTGCATTTCTTAGTTCTGGTACAATTAACTCTTCTAGATCTTGGCTTGAGCTTTCCACACCAACATGGTGGGTTGACAGGCTCAGTAGGATGTCTGAGATAGTGGCTGGGTGGTCTGGATGGCCTAGATATGTCCACCTTCATGCACTTGCAACGTTCTTGTTGACTTGGCCTCTCCTTAGCTCCTGTCCTTGTTTTGACTTGTTTCAAGCCAAGATGAGCACTGCTCAATGCGCTACCCTTTCCACCTTGTTCCCCATCTATTTTGATGCCATTTGCATCCCTTTGGCACTCCATTTGGCCTCCGACACTTCCTCCTTTGTTCTGCTTGCCCAAATGGCCTCTAGGCCCAATATTTTGACTTATTGACTTCATTTCATTGACACACTGCTCCCTGTAGTTTTCACAACATCTCCTGTGGTCCCTGAAGCTTCCTGGGTTGTTCCGCTGCAACACTTCACCTTCAGCACTTCTGTTTTCAACTTCTTCACCTTTCTGCCTTCCTACCCCTATAACTTGGGATAGTGCATTCGGATCGTCGAAGCGCTGGTCCTTGTTGCTCCTACGATGTCTACTAATGTCCCTAAAGCTGTCTGGGTTGTTCCACCACAGCGGTTTGGCTTTGGTGACTCTGAATTCACCTATTTTGCCCATCAGACCTTCTGGGCATGTATCTCAATCTGGTGGGTTCATATTGTTGATGTGCTCATTTTTAATGTCTTTAGGAAGGTCCTGGATGCTGTGGAGGTTGCCTGGTATAACCACTTTGTCGTCTGGCTCACTTGTCTCATCTTGAGCCCTCCCAGGTGAGTTTTTGTCCTTCCCTCGCTGCAAATGACATCAGATGTGTATTGATGTGTTCCACAACTTCTTAGGCCTATTCTGAGGGTCCTCATCATCCTCATGCACTCTCGATGCTTCTGCTCCATTGCTGGTAGGTCCAACATTGCAGCTTGGAACTCCTTTCCACTCCTCCTTGAGCTTGACACTTGGGGGCTTGTTCTCGCATGCAGATTGTTTGTATGGATCTGGAAGTTGTGGAGGTGGATCAGGAGGTATGTCAGGTTCATCTGTGGCTTCCATTGAGTTGCGCTGATGATCTTCTATAGTTTTCATCATCAATCACGCTCAAGCACTCACTTGCCCTGTCTCCCCCTCACTCAATGCTTTCCAACATGTCTTGTCACTCTCACCCTCAACCTGCACATTCCTGTGCACTTCCTCTGTGCTGCCATGGATTGGAGCATCAGTGCTTTCGTGCATGACATCTCCATTTTGCCATCTGGTCAGTTCACCACCTGGTTTGACTGGCATTGTGCTTGTCTTGAGTTGCAGCTGATTGTCTCAGGTAGGTACATTCTCTGCCTCATCTGGGGGCTTGGTAGGCTTCCTGGGTCGATGCGCTTCATCACAGTCATTGCCCATGGCCTCTGTGCACTCTCCCGATGCCTCAACCTCTGGCATGACCTTCTCATCCTTCAGCTCACCCTCTTGTTCCTGCAGACCCTCAGGCTTGTTGGGGGGTTCTGTGGACTTGTCAGGATGACACTTGTTGTCACCCATCATGTCCCCAGGGTTCTCTGGCGGTCTTGCCTGGTCCCAGGACTTTTCTCATACTGTATATGGTAGTAATGTATAAATCTCATATTGTATAGACTTTTGGCAGCTCCTATCATGGTATGCAGGCAAAATCAACATATACAGTAAATCTCATAGTGTATTGACCAGAGTCTGAAAATATACAGTATGAAATATGTTTCAAAGGGGAAGACACCAGGCCCTGCTGAGAAAGTACTGCCAAGCACTGGATCATTTGGAGCAAAATTGACACAGCACACATGGCAGACAAAAAAAAGAACTGTTCTACTCTTGTCCCAATGGCCCCTGTTTGCAGAACCACCACAGAATTAATTGAACAGGATTTGCACAAGTTTGTGGCAGATCTCACAGCGCTGGAACTCAAGTATAATGCAAGAATTGGATTACTGAACCAGCACAGATCCCAAGACACTCAGGCCAATGTAGATCATCCACAGACAACAGTGCACTGTGATCTTGATGATAATGAACACATATGCTAGAAGGTCACCACCCTTCAGCAAAGAGCAGTGCCTCTAGAGAAGTTCACAGCATTGATGGGGTGAATTGCACCTGTTATAGCTCAGACGAGGGTTGGAAATGGCCAATCCCAAGTGTTACCTATGCCAGATTGACTGGCTAAATGAGGTCCTTTGAACTTCAGGAATTAGTCCTGTATAGCACATTATCACATATCTCACCTAATTATGTCCTCTATGCTTCAGCAACAATTTCTTTTTCTGCTTTACAGGCAGCTCATCCAATGTCAAAAACAAGTACCTTGCCTAACTATGTTCTCTGCACCTTCGCTTGACTTCCACCAACAATGTTTTTTTCTGCTTTACCAGAGGTTCATCATCATCTCTATTGTCAGTTTTAGGTGGCAGGACAGAATGCTTGACACCCCTCGGTGGGCCAATTTTCACTGGGGGACTAGTTTCCACAACTAAGCTAGTTTGGCTGATAGCCTTAGCAATGTCAGCACACCAAGTGAGGATGGATTGTATGTCTTTGCAAGTTATCTTGGTTGCGTCGAGGTAAGCCAGAATGTAGGGGTATGCACATGTCATCTTTTGTGACTTCACAGTTTCAAGGTCACAAAGAATCATGCCAAACAGCATCAAGTGGGTCCCCATGTAACCCCTGCCATGACGTTGATTGTTGGTGTTAAATCTGACCTTCAATGCCCTGGGTTCCCAAGTCTTCCAGTCTTTGTGGATGTCAGACCTGGCATGGTGCAATAAGGACTTCGCCAAGAATGTCAGCAGCAGAGCATCACTGGTGGATTCTGGGAGCTCCTGTGTTTGATGCAATTAGTCAGTCTTTTAAGACACTAATAATCTCACCTGAAGATCCTTGATACTCCGGAGAGCCTTTTGGTAATTGACCTCCTGACTCAAGAAGAGGAGGAAATCTCGTTTCTGATCCCATGTTTTTACATCACTCATTGATTTTGGTGGCCTCAAGATGATCTTGTTGGCCTTGGCATCCCTAAGTTGCTGTTCCACTTGCTGACACCAAGGCATGATATACTTGTCAATTTCCCTACTACTGATGGCTGCTTTGTGGAGTTCCACTGGAACCAAAGGATATTGTCAAGTATACTCCCTTTTGCTGTCAACAAATTCCTTATCATGAAGAAGCATGCCTGTGAACAAAGCAATCTTCAAAAGCTCAGATCATCCACGTTGTTCTGCAGAATCACTGAATATATCCATTGCAAACAGTGTTTCATGTTTTTCTAACCAGGAGTGGCTCTCCGGTAGTAGGGAATAGAAGCTATATTCCCAATTGACATTGCTGGGGACAAGGAAACTGAGGGCAGTTTCATTCCATATCTATAAAATGTCAATTATAACTTTGTGGTGAGGATAACCAACACACAAGCTTACTGGTGCAGAACAGAGAGTATGAACTAGCTTATAATAGTCTTCTCATTCAGTGAGTGTGATTAGAAAAGCCACTTGAGCTTCCCAATCCAAATTGGAGAATGCTGGACTGCCATTGGGGCCAGGGTGGAATTCATTGGACTTCGGTAAGTCACTAAATTGAAATGACAAGCTCTTTTCACATGGCAAACCGATTTTCATTGTGGTTTGTCTTGGTTCCTTTGATGCCTTTGGTGGACCTAACAAGCATATGAGCCACAGTAATTCTGAAAACTACTTGGGGAAGAACTATCTCTTTTGATCTTCTTTGGTTTCTTCAGTGAAGGTTGGGATGATGAGGGAACTGGCATTGTATCATTCTTGTCTCTTTGTGAAGCCACCTTGGGGGCCCTGGCATAGTGGTCTGTGATATGGAAGATCTGGATGAGGAAAACTGGACACCTGATCTTCTCCGACTCTGCACTTCTCACTGGTGAGTAGCACCACTCTTGAACTCAAAAACAACTTTGATCTCCTTGTTGTCTTGACATTGTTTCAGATGACATAAAATAACCATGACATCACCTTGCCATATGTGCAATGGGTTGAGGAGACCTATCCCTGCTGGTAAATAGCCTTCTGACGTATCAATGAACTTGTCCAGGGTCTGTTGAAGCTGTCCCCATGAAATCCTGGCCTTGGCATCTTCTGTGCTATTCTGATAGCATTTTGTCAAATACCCCCTTAATAGTACCTTTAAGTTGGTGAGTTTTGCTTTGGAGAAATCGATGTCAGGAAGTAATGGCCTTCCATCATTGGCAATTGTGATGGATGGTCTGGATGGTTTCTTCACTGGCCTGGCTTCCCCTGAAATCAAGCTGTGATATTAAATCATGAAGAAACATTGGATTGGACTCACTTCCAAAAGCCTGTGCTAGGTATGTCTCCCATTCCTGATTGAATTTCTTGTATTCATCTGGGAATGCCTTATTGAATGTTGCAACATTGCCAAATTTGTCATTATGGTCAATGCTAGGCATTTCAATTTGGAAATATTTCTCTACTATGCTGCTAGATTGACTTACCATGACTGAAAGAGTTTCCCCTCCTCATTTGCATATCCCCAAAACATCAACATCCTGATACTGAACCTCTTTCATAGGTTTCCACTGAGTTGACAAAAGTATGGTGCCAGATTCCGCTTTTGCTCTCTATGGTCATAGAATTGAAACGTGCATCACATACATGGATACTGAGTAGACACTTACTTCTCCTGCACTTTGGCAAAAGCACCTTGAGTATTCCACTGCTCAGCGATTGCTTTGAACCTTGCAATCTCATCTTTTCTGAGCTTCCTAAAGAGCTTGGCTGCTGCTTTTTGATGGTGACCAATGTAATCAGCTGAACCAGGCTGGCTGGCAGTGAGTTTCACAGTTGCCTCTTTGATCTTGTCTGCTATCTTCTCCACAAAGACCGAGTATGTAGATATATCTTTGAAGAACCCACTTTCTTTTTTCGCCTGTCTGCCATGGGAAGACAACCAGTTTCTGATGGACTATCAACAATATTTAGTTCCTCAACAAGTACAACCCTTGAAATACATGTACTTACAACTTCAATATCCTCCAAAGCTTTGGTATCCTTGAGCTCCTCAGGAGAAGCCACTTTCTTAGTGAGGCTGAGGATGAAGTTTGCCTTCTTTGTCACCTTCTCCTTACCAGTGATTTTATTATATTTCTCAATGGCACCACTGAGGATCTCAATTTGAGCATTGGTGAAGGTGACTCCAGGCATGCTGATCGGATTAATGTGGGGGGTGAGATGAACGAGACTTCTGAGAAGACAGAAAAATGGATGGAAGATGACAGTGAATTCTCTGGAGGTGACTGGAACTTTCAAAGCTTTAATAAGATCAAGAACATGGAAGCGAAAAAACCCTGAAATAAAATATTACAAAGATCTGTTCATAATATGTCTAGTTCACTCCCACAAAAGCTGCATACATTCCCTTCATCTGAGCATAGCAGGCTCCTGTCAGTGAGCAGTACAGATTGCAAGATCCACCTGTGTCAACCTGACTGAAAGACACACAAAGTGGGGGTCCCGAACTGTGTTTAAAGTACAAAAGCCTGGTCTAATCAAGAAATTGCCAGTGACATCTGGGACCACTCCCCAGGAAGCATCAACTTCACACTCCTTCGTCTCAGCCTGGACAGCCCAGGACAACACTACTTTCCATGATGATGGCTTCATTCCAGTTCCTCTGAATCAAAAGAAGCAAAAAAAGGTCCTTGCTGCGACCCTCCATTCCATACCACAAGCTTATCATGCTGAGTTTACAGGGACAGAGCGAATTTATGCAGGAATGGCTTGCTGTTGCTGATAATTACCCTGAAATCCTTGTGCAACATGAAGGTTATTCTGGTGATCATCTCTGTCAGAAAAGATGTGGTAGAGAAGGGAATTGGCGCTGCCTGGACTATTTTGGAAAACCATTGTCTTGTATCAAGTGTTGCCACTCAGATTATTCTCGATCTCCATTTCACCATGTCGAGGTATGGTGTGGGGAGTATTTCTCACCTTCTTTGATATTGGTGATAGGAGTAGTCCTACATCTTGGGCATGGTGGTCAGCCCTGCCCTAATGCTATCATTGCTCCTGATGATGATTGGGAGGACGATAGCCATGATTCTGGTGAAGAAATTATCGATGATCCTGGTCTTGCCAATCCCAATGAACCCTCAGCCTTCAACCATATTTTGTCTTCCCTGGGACATGACAATGAGGAATCCAATGCAAAGAAATGGTATGACATGGATGGACGCCCTCTCATCACCATTATCAATCATTCCAGCATTCATCATCTTATTATTTAATCTTGTTGCTGTCATGGTCACTTCCCCATCCACCATCAATTGATGCAAATTGGCTTGTATCCGGCCACCCAGATGTGCCCAAGAACCACATTCACTTTGACTGTTCTGCATGACTTTCGGTTGATGAACTTAGAGTGTAAAGTTACTGTCAATAGCTTCTTCAATTATCTTCGCCATATAACTGATCCATTATTCCCTCATACCCAACTGGTGAGTGACATGGTTGTGCTGAAATGTCATTGGTGAAACTCTTTGTCACCCAGGACTGCTACCGTGAACTAATGAGAATATCCAGACAATGGAGACTTCTCCAGAATAAGATCAAATTTGGCCTTGCTCACACTCACCATATGGCTGGTTCCAGAGATCTAGCATACTTCTGTCCAACTTGCCCCCAACCTGGTGTTAACCTTCCTTTAGATTGGAACAAGGATGCTGACCACTGGAAGTACCAGAGGGTTTTCATTGTCAATGGCAACTTCTCTGCAG
>JBBPQP010001393.1:0-10610 GCA_038092555.1 Boletus subgraveolens | reverse complement strand
TCCGCAGCGCTGAGCCCCAGCAGGAGCATGTTCGATCGTGGGAAATGCAGCTCTCGTGACATTTTAGGGCCGACTTGCATCGACGACGGGCACGCCGCAGACCCCATCATTTCTCTTCATCTCCTTCAACAGCATCATGGCAAACAAAGAATACTATGGCGGACAACCCCAATATTACCCTCCCCCTGGTGTGTGCACATGTGACCCACCAGTCCATATCCCTCACCAGTTTCACAGGGCCTCCTCAGGGAGGATACTACCCTCAGCAGCCCCCTCAGTCTTATCCAGGTCCCGGCTATGGTCAGCCCCAATACGGAGGTCCGGGCTATCAACCGCAACCTCCCCCACAGACCGTCTATGTGTACGTGGGCGCCGTATCGGGTGTTCCGTCCGGCTGATCTTTTTTGCAGACAACAACCCGCACAGAGAGGTGGCAGCGGTGGTGAAGGCTGCCTCGCCTGTCTAGCTGGAGCGTGTCTCTGCTGCTGCATGGAAGGTTTGTACTCGGTTTCGGCCTAGAGTACCGCTGGCTGACGAGTTTTGCAGAGGCACTCTGTGACTGTCTATTCTAGGACACTCTTTTAGTTGAAACGATGTCATGCCGTACCATACCACTGAGACACGACGTTTACCGGTTCCATGACTATTTTGTATGAAGTGCTAGTTGAGATGGTGTTGGAATTTCGTTTCGCTACGGACTACGTGTAAATTATCTAGAGTCGGATAACTCGGTTTGGTCTCCGGTTCGTTCCGTCCGCGCTGGTATTTCGCCCGCTTGTCACGCTGTCACTTGCTCTTTCATTCAAAATCCTCAAAAATGTTGTCGAGGCTGCCCCAGGCCGTCCTAAAGAGCCAGAATGCTCTTCGTGCGTCCCGCTCGACACTGGACACCCTCAAACACCGTGTCGCGTCGGTGCGTTCTTTCTTACGAGTTCTCGGCCCCGTCTCGAACTTCCTTGCAGCAGGCCCGCTCTGCATCCTCTACCTCTTTCGCGAGCACCCAGGTCGGCATACTCATCTGCACTACCCATCTGCTGATTTTCTTAACACCTATTCTAGTCCCTGCTGTCCTCGCGCGCGTCGCTCATTTCCGTCTCACTCTTCTCCGCTGGCTCAATAGCATGGTATACCCATCTATACGGTACCCTCCCCTTCATCGGCGAGGTTCACGCAAACTCGCTCGCCGACGACGGCCTCCACTCTGCAGAGTATCCCTGGCCACACAAGGGCTTGTTCGACACGTTTGACCATGGCAGGTATGTCCGCACCGTGGTCCCCCCAACCTCGCCTTCCGACACACCTTCCCTAGCATCCGTCGTGGCTTCCAGGTCTACCGCGAGGTTTGTGCTGCTTGCCACTCCCTCGACCGCATTGCCTGGCGCAACCTGGTTGGCGTGTCCCATACCGTCGATGAGACAAGAACCTTGGCAGAGGAAGTCGAATACACTGACGGTCCCGACGACAATGGAGAGATGTTCCAACGCCCTGGAAAGCTTTCTGACTACTTGCCCGCCCCATATCCCAACGAGGAGGCCGCTCGTGCCGGTAACGGTGGTGCCCTTCCTCCCGACCTCAGCTTGATCATCAAGGCCCGACATAGTGGCGCGGTAGGTCGTCTCTTCGCATTTGCGGCGCGTGCTTGATCTGTTTTTCTAGGACTACGTCTTCTCTCTCTTGACCGGCTATATGGACCCTCCTGCTGGTGTTGAGATCCGTGAGGGCATGAACTACAACCCTTACTTCCCTGGCGGTGCCATCTCCATGGCTCGAGTATTGTTCGACGGCCTTGTAGAGTATGACGATGGTAAGCGGCATGTAGTGGACAAGAACTGCTGGGCTGATACCAGCTTCTCGTAGGCACCCCCGCCACGACGTCCCAAATGGCCAAGGACGTCGTCACCTTCCTGAATTGGGCTGCTGAACCTGAGCACGATGAACGCAAGCGACTCGGTTTGAAAGCCGTCATCGTGTTCTCGACCTTGTTTGCGATCAGCATTTACGTCAAACGCTTTAAGTTCAATGTCATCAAGAACCGGAAGATCTGTAAGTGTTCGCGTTCTTCCTGGATCGTTCGCATAGTTGACGCATGATGGCGTTGCAGTGTACAACCCACCCGTGGACAAGGGGCATTAGAGTCATGGTGTAGAGTGGGCGAAGGGAGTGGCCGCTAGATTCTGACGGTCGTATGATGCTGCAATGTGTCGGCATCTAATGAGATTCACTTTGCAATCGCTGCGGGAGTGTGATGCAGAGATGGGAGGGAGCGGAAGCCAATCGAGTAATATAGTCTCGTTCCGTTACCGTGGGAATATCCTTATTAACTGCCAGGAGGCCGGCAGCCACAACACTGAACAGCTCGTCTATTTACATACATCTCTCTCAGACTGCAGCCTACCAAACCGTTCGTTGTTCACCCAACTGATTATTCATCGCCATGTCATCCGACTCGTGGCCGCCTCAGCTAAAGTGAGCCTTGTCTACTTTACATTCGACCCGCTTTGCATCTGTCATACCGTAGAGAATGGGTCGCAAAATGTCTCGGACAAATGAATGATACCAACAGGACTGAAGCTCAAGCAGAGTTGAGACAGGTAATTGCTGACGCTTTCACCGCCAAGACCCTCTGGACCACAGACTGGGCCGGTGTACAACTACAAAGGTGTCGTTTTTCTCTGTGTTAATCTCTGTACTGTCCCCAACGACTCTTTTCTGCTCATGGATGCAGTCTAATACAAAAGCCTGCCCCTACGCTCAAGCGTAAGATGTGGGTCGATCTTGTTCGGCTTCCGTAAACGTTCGCATCTCTGACAACGTGCCGACAGGAATGAACCACAGACAACCAGCAAGAAAGCAAAGAAAGGAGCCTATCAAAAGCACGCAGCCACCACCCTCGACCTGGGCGACCAAGCAGCGCTCAACCGTCGCGCTGAACGTTTCCACCGAGAACATGAAATAGAACGTCAAAAGAATCTACGCATCAACGGCAGTCAAAACGTTCTCAAAGCCAGTTCTCAGGGTGCACATCTTCTTAATCGAATATGGAGAGCTGATTCCCCGTCTCCGTTTGGACCTAACCCGGACGACCCCGAGGCGGATCCGGTTGGTTTGGTTCCTTCGAGTCCTGTCACTGACTAACAATTTCTTCTGATAGAATGTACCCAATTGGGATCGTCATACCATCGTTGGGACAAACCCGGAGCTGTTCAAAGATTACCTCCGACTCACATCGGTGAGATCCGTGCATTGCGCCCCTACAGATGCTGACGGTGCTCTTTCAGGAACCCAGACCCGAGATGATCCGGCCTTATCTAGTGCTGCAACAGACACTTCTCGAGTTGAAAAAGCGCTGGCGGGAAAAGGTTTCATACCACTGGATATGTAACCAATTCAAGAGCCTGCGCCAGGATTTGACGGTATATCGTACTTTTTGATGGTCAAGCTTGTCTTGACATCTTTTCCTCCCTTGTTAGGTACAGCGAATAAAAAACGAATTTACCGTTCAAGTCTATGAGATCCATGCACGCATGGCACTTGAGAGTGTACGCGATCCTGTGTCTGATATTAATGAGGTCGCTGTATCGGTTCCACAGGCTGACATGGTAGAATATAATCAATGTCAGGCAACGCTGAAGACACTTTACGAGCTCGGTATACCGGGAAAGGTCGAGGAATTCACGGCATACCGCATACTAATGCTCCTACATGGCAGAAACAAGAGCGGTACGTCGTTTTGTTCCTCGCTGATTTTTGCGATGTTGACTCTTGTTTCTCCCTTCTCCCTTTACTCGATATTGTCCAGAATTAAACTTATACGTAGGTCAACTAACCGCTGGACAGAAAACGGACCCTGCCGTTCACCATGCTTTGCGTGTACAACGAGCGTTATCGATGGGCAACTATCATGCATTATTTGAGATGTACTTGAATGCCCCGAATATGGGTGCATATATCATGGATCATTTCATAGACCGGGAGAGGGCGAAAGCATTGATCATCATGACTAAAGCGTGAGTTCTTCACCTCTGGTCCCCCTCTCGTTTGTTCCTAATCTCACCCTCAAATTTCGCTGACAGATATCGGACTCTAACGTTGAGTTTCATTCAAAATGAGCTTGCATTCGATACGTTATTGGAAACCCAAACATATCTGCATACCCATCGAGCCGCGGTGTTCACGAATCCCAACAGTTCTGACCTCGAGAAGGTCTTAGACTGCAAAGCTGCCTCACCATTAATCACACAAGCTTACGAGGAGAAGTACCGGAAAATCGCGATCAGGGGTGCCGTATGAGACCAACTCGTTTGGAAAACCTGGATATCGCCCTTGATCGCGTATTTGGCCTTGCAGCTCCATGGGACGAAGATCCACAGACTGTATGCGTTTTCCTCGTCATGTCCACACCCTCCTGGTCTCTCCCTTTTGTCTGTCCTTTCTCTCAACCCGATCCCGCTCTGTCCTTGCTCTGCCTCTCTTCATCGCCTCTTATCTAACTCCACTGATCCCTTCGCCTCAAACCTGCATCCTTGCTCATGGTCTGGCACGGTTCACACTCGATCATCTTGACAACTATTGTATCATCTATTGTGACACTCATACAATACACCATCTGGATCAAACCTGGATATCACAGCTCCAACAGGGATACTTTCAATGCGTCCGTGAGACAGGACGACAGGCCCACTGAGGCATGTGTGTTCTCGTCTTTTTGAATTCAAACCTCCAGACGCTGCGTGCGAATGCCGCCAGCCTACAACATCCCCTTCAAGGGACGATGATATCGCCAATGTTACACGACCTGCTTTCGGTGTGCGGGTCGAGCGCAGATGGGTACGCTGGGCGCATGAAAGTGGTAGGAGAAGGGAGAGGGGAGGTTCGGGGAAGGACTAGTGTAATGACCTATAGATTGAAAATATTGTTTCTTGCAATGGATCAGTGTTACTGCCCAATCATGTCAGTGCCTGAGAGGACACGCGTCCATCGTCACTATTGGGCGGCAGCCAAATGAAGGTTTATACTTGCTAAGCTGGTGGTTTACCGAATCATTGTCTGTATCAAAGAATACGACGTGGGTGTTAATCTCGCATCCGCGCCGGTACGAACCGTCGCAGCACGACTTCTCGTACGGTATAATGTGTGAAACAGGCTGGGGACGACAAAACGTCTTCCGACACCCTGGATCGCGCAGGAATGGTCACATATGACAACACAAGGGTCTACGCAAATTGTGGCAACCATGAGATGACTCTCGGGCTTGGCAAACAGGGTAAAACCAAACCTTTTGAACTTGTGAATTCACCCTGTTGATCGTGCTAAGCCACGACCATGAGAAAGGAGAGGCGTTGGCCAAATCGAACGGTGATCCGTCTTGGTCGTCAGGGTCCTCGTACACCGGACACACCACGATCGCGAATCTAGGGGGCCTCGCGCTTTCAATATGCCGTTTTCTTCTCGCCTGATACGGGTTAGGGGAACTCACTCTGCGTGCGCAAAGATGGGGCCGCGTTTGTAGAGTAAATAGTCGGCGCAAAATTTGATACCGCTTTTGACGACCCAACCCAAGGACCTGTAATGGTGGTAGATGACATAGTTCACCAGGAACGGGTTATCGAATCGGCGGTGTTGAGGTGGGTCGAGAGACGGTGCGAAGGTCAGGGAAGGGAAGTGTACGTTCTGGAAAGCGTTCCATATCTGTGACAGGGTTAAGGTGTCACCCTGAACGACCTGGTGAATGTTGAGAAGGAGACGGGTGTGTGCACAACGGGATGACTCACGTCATCTGAGGTTGAGATGGAAAGACAGTCGAGATTCCATAGGAGAAAGAATGCCTCTTGGAGGGTCAGTTGGAGGTGTTCCACGTTTTCTATGGGCTCTTCGTCATCTTCGTTCTCGCCTTCGCTGTCGTCCTCTTCCACCTTGGAGAGCTCTTCATTCGACTGTGTTCCGCCTTTCGGCTTCCATGTCGCGGCGGATGGGATCATACGCGTTCCATCCGTGTCGTAGATCGTAGACACGATGCGTCCTTGCTGAAACGCCGCCTCCGCCTCGGCAGCAGCAGCCGCCATAGCTTTTGCCCGATCAAGCTTGAACTGTTTTCGTTCCGCTCTCCGTTTCGCGGTGACCTCCTCGGACGTCATCACACCTAAAAAGCCAACCAAGAACCCTCATGCTGAGCCACACGTTTCTTTTTTTCCCCTCTCCTTTGGCGAGACGGAACAAGTGGTGTGCACGATCTCACCTTTCTTCGCTAGCTTCCTCGCGTTGATCTGCCTTGCCAACCAACTGGGTTCGCTCCTGGAAAGATCGCCCTTGCCAAAGAACCCCCGCTGCCAAAGCACCATTGCGTCTTTCATGTCGAGCACCCATACCGAACGCGTGGCGACGTCCAGGACGCCATGGCAGTGTGGGTTGAGGATGTCCGACACGGAAGAGATGCCAAGAATGTTGAGCGTTTTGCGGAGGAACGAAGACTGGGAGGGTTCGCTGACGATGATTGGGAGGGGGTTGGCGTAGATCCGGTTGTTTTCCGTGCGCCGTGCGGACGATTTCTGGGACGATTTGGACCGGCTGGATGGCTGGATCAATGACATGGTCACTGGTACGATTGGTTAACGAGTCGCGACAGAGCTTTTTGGTGTCAATCCGAGTTCGTTTGAGTCACTGAGAAGACGATAGTCGGGAATTCAGCAAGATTTAGGTGCTATTTCACTAAAGCTCAACAATCCTCTACAACGATCAACGACTTTGGTTATAAGCTACGATAAATACATGATATTAGAAACCAAAGATCTCGTCAATCTCGTCAAACTTCTTCTTTGCCTTCTTGAGCCGGGTCTTCTTTGCCGCCTTGACAGTGGCTGTAAGTGTTGCTGCTTGTCCAACGGTATGGTCGCCAGCTGGATCACAAATCCGTTCAGCAGAAGAAATTCACACGTATACCATTATCCATACCGCTTGTGGGATGACATGATGGCGGCGTAACTCGCATCTCCAACGTAGCTTCCGTCTTCAAGCTCAGATCCTCAATGACCGACGTTGAGATGTCGATTGGCTCACATCTGGAAACAGGTTGCCCCGTGTCTTCCAAAGGAACGTCACGATCAACATATGAGGGGCGCGAGGTCTCCGGTTCCGAGGGGAGTTGTTGGGGGGTTGTCGTATGCGTACCTATTGGCTGCAAGTCTGTAAGAGTATGTTCACTTATGGGCTGGAGGCACGCTCACATGAATGATAACCAAAAGGCGGTTGCACGTTGATATGCTCAGCTGAAGGGCCTCTTCAAGCTCTGATGATAAGACGGACATCCTAGAAGATATGGCAATAAACAAGATGATAAGCTGGACGAATGCACCGGTTTGCATGGCCAGTGCAAAATGCCTAAAAGGTAGATCAGGGTTTGATTCAAGTTCCATAAAAGTCCGGTTGAACTCACTGGTACGCTTTCTCGAGGCGCTCTCGCATCTATGGGGTCTGAGCCGGGTGGAAAATAAGAATTTTTTAAATCTCACTTTACAAACCAGAGTAGAACAAGTCGTCAGTCTCTCCGTCAAAAAGTAAACATATGGTCTCTCGGGAACATGGCTCCAGGAACTCCTCAATGCCTTTTGACTGGGCGAAAGCGTTCAGGAGGTACAGTGCAAGGATAAGGTCGCGTTTACCCACTCGCTCGTATGCTCGAGACCGACAAACGACGCGCGGAGAAGATCTACACGTTCGAGGATGTCCAACTCACTCAACCGTCGACCATAACGCCTCATTTCGGGTACGCGCTTGAAGAAGAGGGCCATGCGATGTTGATTTTTGCACTTGTAATAGAGTCTTTCGAGTGTTCGGAGCTCGTCCTTGAAACAGTCCAGCGCTGATTTGAGACTACGAGAACAGAGTCTTAGGTCCTTTAAAATGGCGTCGATTTCTTTGTGATGAGTGTCTGCGAGGGTACTTCTTGGGACAGTCGTGATGGTCACCGGTGATCGGTGTCGTTCTGCAGGCATGGTCGCTTGTGACACCTGGACACCCGGGGATTCGAGTCCTGTGATGGAATGTAGTGAATAATATGATATTGTTGGTTCAGAATAGTGGTACTTGTTGTACAAGCTTAGATAATCACTAAGCCACTTGCAAGCCACACCTCGGCCGGTTCAGCCGAATATAATCCTAAGTCTGTATGGGATTATAAAGTAATTCAGTAGATGATTATATTAGACAGAACTAGCTCAGGGAACTGACAACGAATCTCTTTGCTTTTCACCCCCATCCTCTCGTCTAGTCTCGTCCCGCATCGCTACTCCCGGTGCTGAAGCAGCGTCTGTCAGGCTCCCTGATTACGCCACTCCTATACAAGTCAATCAGCAACCACATTGTTGCCAACAAATGCCAGCTCATCTGGTGATATCCTCCCCTCTAAAAGCCATGCACGATGCTCTGTTGATTTCTGAGGTAGTCGGCGGCATCATTGCTTGTCTGTAGACCCGGTGTGGTGTCCAGACGTCTTTGGTATCAGAGACACTTGGAGGTCTGGTTGGCGGACTCTGGCGGTGCTTGCAAGAACTTGTCGTGCTCTCTCCGAACCCGCACTCAACGCTCTTTGGCGCAGGCTGAACAGTCTGCGTCCTTTTGTGCTATGTTTGCCTACCAAAGCTTCGTATGGAGATGCAACAATGGATGGAGCATTGGTATATGGCATTTCTTGTCAGAACATGCGCAATGCTTAACCGCTGAATCAGCCTCCATTCAACGAAGAAGACTGGATCATTGTATCACGTCACGCTCCCCGCGTCCGAGAATTAATTCTCGGAGAAGGTGATCAACTATCCATGAAGATTTTGCAGTCCTTGTGGTTTCGCACCGCACTGCTGCTGCCCAACCTCCGGAGACTTCGTTGGCATCATCATGATTACACGGCAATCGGCTCAATCCGTTTGCTCCTCAGCCCTTCACTTATTCATCTTTACGTGTGGCTGGGTGATGGTAATCATAATTCCGTTCTGGGATTGCTCGAGTGCTACCACACTCTCTGCCCAAATCTCAAGTCGCTCCAGTTCAGCCATCAATCTCGTTTTCCGCATCTGATAGCCGCAATCTCACGTGCCATCTCCCGCTCCCCGAACTTGGAGACTCTTGCTTGCCGCGATCTCATCGATGACGCAGCCTTGATCCATATCGCTGGATCTCGTCTTCTCAAAAGGCTCACTGCCAACTTACTCCAGTTCGAATCAGATGATCTAAAGAGGCTCGCTGGCTGTGTCCCCCCCAACCGCTGTCCTTTCGAGAACTTGCGTGCCCTTGAGCTTCGCGTCAAAGATCTTTCCTCCATCACCCCATACTTGAAAGCGCACCACCAGCCACTTGAAGAGGTCTTCTTTGAATTTTATATGCTTCCGACACCTGAGGTGTTTCATGAATTCTTTACCGCTCTCAGTTCGGCTTCACGTCTGGGGTCACTGCGACGGATCACCCTTCTCTCCGACAGAACGAGAAGATATCATATGTCTACGCAGCCTGTTGACTTTGGGGTCTTGAGCCCACTGATGTCCTTCAACCTGCACAGGTTCAGCGTTGACCTTGAAATTTCGGTTTCCTTCAACGATGACGCACTCGCTCGGTTGGTCCAAGCATGGCCAGAGTTGGTGACCTTTTATTTCAACCGACACACCGGCTGGGAGTATTCACCACCCCTCCAGACCCCGACACTGAGGGGTCTGTTGCTTTTACTCTCACGATGTCCAAAGCTGCGTCGTTTCGGAATGGGCGTCGATGCAAGAAACATCCCATCGTTAACGGAGGGCGAGTTATCGATCCGTAATACGACCATCATGAGGCTCGAACTCGTGAACTCCCCCATTCAGGAGCCGGTCGCGAGAGTTACACAGTTTCTTTTCAAGCACTTTCCCTCACTGACCGGCGGCAGGCGTTGACCTGTTTCGATAGTCCTAGCCAACCATCACTGACGTATGTGGGAGGAGGTTAACACCCAGATTGAAGAGATGCATGCTGTGGCTCGAATCCGGAGGGGAGCGGTAGATTCGTGTAGTTGCTCTCTCTACAAAGATGCGTAGTGGCATGTATGTTACAGACTTACAGTAGATACGCGAGATTTTCCACAGGTCGCGTCCACGCGTTTCGGGGATACTACAATCTGCAAGACATCGATTTTGTTACGATCTTGTAAGCCCATTGGCATGCCAGTCTCGTACACAGTATATATTCCCACCGCACGTCGTAGAGATAGTCAGTCTCTCTTGTACCCGCACGTCATAGTCTCCCGTATAGAGCGTGGTCCAGTTCTGTTTGTCCGCTCGTCTCGGTGTTTCCCGCCGTTGGCCACGGCTGGCTTCCAGATCTCGGTCAACATTTGAGTGCCATGGCCGACAAGCGGAGAGCAGAGATCGAGGCGAAGCGGGCCAAACTTGCAGAGCTGAGAAAAGCCAGAGCAGACAGACAACGCGCCGAAACCGAGAGACGTCAGTCCGAGGTAACGTGCCTCCATTCTCTCTCTTTGGGGCCATTCTAAACGGTCGGTCGTCCTAGACCATCGGTCCATCCACTGCCGCACGTCGTGATGTCGACGACCTCGTCAACGCGCTCGTTGGGGGTAGCAGAGGAGGATTTGATAG
>JBBPQP010001392.1:0-10616 GCA_038092555.1 Boletus subgraveolens | reverse complement strand
TATTTGTCGACTAGGGTACTCTGGTGACGACACCAAGATCCCACACTACGATTGGAAGGGAGCACAAGTACAATAAGTAATATCCCTTTGGGTTGTCACTCCGGATGTGCCAACGAAGTTCTTAGCGCCCAGCTACTACACCGAGAAACATACCGATGAGACCTGACTTTTCCGTCCCCTACATTCAAAAATCATCGGAGTGACGGTAGGTGATGCAGATCGGCCGGCTTACCTGGGCAAGGGTAGACAAATCATTGTCATCCAACCAGAGGCGACCAAGATTGGATCAATAATGGCAGTCGCGTCAATTCTTTGCAAAGGGCTGTAATAGAACTCTGTGCGCCGAGTCCGCTCGGAATTTCGACATCACTGGGCAAACCTGTGCAAAGGGCCAATGAAATCAGGATAAGCTGATTTCGTACGGGTCCTTGAGCTCCGGGGAACATCAACCGTGCGCGTGTTGCTCGTCCAGGCAGTCTGTATCATACCAGAGTCTCAACTTTGGGCTTCTGATTGACTATTGGACTACTGCGTCTCATAACCCTGGATTCAGCTCTCAGCGCTCCTGGAGGCTCAAGCGACACTAGGGTAGTATGTGTGGCAGGGCATGGGACGCAGCAGTGTTTTGATATGCCAAACCCTCGGGTGCAAGGTCCGTGAGTCACAATGTGACCCACTAAATCCATAGTACTGTGTAATCTGAATCAAATCCTTGCCGATTCATGTATAGACTCATAGGACCAACACATACTCGCACCTCGGGATAACTGGAGTGTCTACAACGAACCCCTACGAAAACCATAATCCAAAAAGTGCAGCAGCTGAAAACCTTGAAAATCATCGAGGCAAAGGGCCAAGAGAGAGGAATGCCGATCGGATTGTATAAATGATTGTGGAAAGAAAAAGCGGGCAAGTCAAGGAGGAGTATTGTGTCGATTGTTACCACTCGGACCTTGTATCGGCTAATACTGAAAGGTACCAGCAGGTTATGTCATGCAGGACACCGGACACTGCCGGACTTTGCCAGCGCAATTTTCAGATTATGTAAGCGGCCTCTAAGCGTACCAAAAGCAGCTACTACTCCAGGCTTATAGCCATTTTTGGATATCACTTGATATCTTAGATTTCTGATAAGTTTTTGACATAACCCTGCTTGTTCCCCTGCTACATAGATACTGTAAATCAATATAATAGCATACATACCATTAAAATACATGTTTTGACCGCTTATATAAGTGTCTGAGATCCAGTATGATTGTCTAGCCAATATATAATAATTTATTAATGAAGAAAAGAAAATATATTCGCATTTTTGATATCCTTGGCATATATGCTAGGTAAATATATCAGCTACTATTCATATATAAGTAGAACATGTTATCTAGCACATATGTCAAAGATGTCATAAATGCAAATATATATATCTTTTTTTATTCATAAATTATTATATATTGGCTAGATAACTATACTGGATCTCAGACACTTATATAAGCGGTCAAAACATGTATTTTAATGTGTATGTGCTATTATATTGATTTACAGTATCTATGTAGCAGGGGAACAAGCAGGGTTATGTCAAAAACCTATCAGAAACTTAAGATATCAAGTAATATCCAAAGATGGCTATGAGTCTGGAGTAGTACCTGCTTTTGGTATGCTTAGAGATAGCTTACATAATCTGAAAATTGCACTCTTGCAAGATATGGTACAGTTCAAAAGTGCAGTGTCTGGTGTCCTGTGTGACATAATCTGTACAGACTTGCATTTCAAGTGTTGTGTGACCTGTTACAACTCAGGGCTTTTATTGGCTAAGTATTCCAGGTACCAGCAGCTTGGGAGCAACTGCTTCTGGAGGACCCCAGCCACTAGCAAAAGGTGATGAAACTTTATTTTTGTTTGTTTGTACCTGACATTATTTCTAGGTCTATAAAACTTGAATGCTTTTGCTCCATACCACCTCCATCTCCCCTTCCTGTGATGCCTTTACCACTTATTTCTTGTATCTTCATCTCTAACATTACCCATTCCATGTTCACCCAAGTGCACCATTGAGTGTGCTGTAAGTGCTATGATGATGCTGGGGGTTGTAGGTGATAGGTGGTATTGTAATACTTGGTTTGTTAGTTAGTATACTGACTGTGAACTCTGGTGTACCATGTGCATATGGATTCAGTGCATTAGATAGGGTGCTGTATGGCGATATTATTATTTTGCCATCACATGATGTTGTGCTGCTCATCTGCTCATGTTGGACATTGAGTGATGGGATTTGTGTGTTTGGTGGCAGCTGAGGTTGGGTCAAGGTGACCAGTCCATCAAGGGGATATGTAACTATTTTTTTATACTTTTGACTTTCATGCCATTGCTGCTGAATAAGAACTACTTGATGTTCAGTGTTAACTTTTTTTCTGATTAATTGGGCTTACTTTTCCGTGAAAATGCCCAGTTTGCATGATGCAAGTGAGTTGATTGTGCATCACAAGAATTAATACCATGGCTGATGTGAACATCAACGCTCGACATTGTTCGTAGGTCAAATTGGTATTTCCTCATGATACCAGCAAGTAGGGTTAATCCGATACCATCATGATTGACATTGCAGTGAGATTGTTCATTCCCATTCGTAGTTATAGGTGAGGCCTTCCATATGTAGTGAGGAATTAAGCTGAGTGGTTGATATAGTGCTGGAAGGATGAATTTTGCTGTTTTCTTGTCTTTGAGCCAAGCTGGATTGTTTGTCAGAGTGATATTGGATGGATGTATACCATGTGCATACTGTACCTTGTGCTTTTGGTCCACCATCCCGAATAATATTGAGTGTTGCATCAATGTTTGGATGTGCATCAGATGAGGCAAGGCTATACATTGCTGAGAGGACTGTCTCACTGACATCCCATGCAAGTGCCTGTATGTTTCATTTGAAATGTACAATGCATACTCAAAAAAAATGCCATAGGTGATCATAAGGATGAAGATCACACATGTGGCATTCAGATTCGTATCTACATTGTCTCTGGTTATATCTACAGAGCTCAACACAGAACATTCCAAATCCTTGAAAAAATCAGCAATGAGCTCATTAAAAGATGACCAACATACCCAAGGCTTGACCATGATGAGCATCAGCAACAATGGTCTCAATACCAGTGTTATGTATATGGTAAAAGGATATCTGTATCCCAGTATCTCCTGCTGCAATGTCAAAGATACAGCGGAACAGAATCAAGTGGGCCTCTGCTGATTGTGATGTTGTGAAAGCCCAGGCTGAAATGACAGCTATAATGTTGTGTAAGGTCACTGTGTTGAGATGAAAATTAGGAATAAGACCTACAATGCATATGTTCATTGTCCCAGCATTCAATTTCAAATTCTTGCCATCTCTGAACACATTTGAATGATGTATCAATTGAGAGCTGCTTGGATTGAACAAGGTAGGACAACATTCAAAGCACCATACAAATGATGAGTTGGAATTCACCTTCACTGTGAATACTATGTTGTTCAACACAACGGAGATAACAATAGTCAAGAGGGAGATCATGCTGTTCACGTTCAAGGAATTCTGTGCCTAAAATAAGCCATTAGCATTTAGCATGCAGTATATTAACCACAATGTACCTTGAAAGCCGGTCCCATGTGGAAAGCAAGTGGTTCGGAGAACCTCAATGAGACACCGGACATGGTCAAGATTTTTAAATGACGGATGGAGATCTTGAAGTGATGGGTCACGACTATGGGCATCCCAACCAAGGGCTTGTTGAAGACCTTGCATGAAGCCTGAATCAAGTATGATGTGGTGTGGTGTTGCATCTGCTAACTTCCATTCAAGTTGGAGTAAAAGGGAATGAAATAGATTGGTGATTAGTTGTGGGGTTTTGATAGGAAGTGGAGGTGGATGGGAATGAGGGTTTCAGGACATGACAATGACTTGAGGGCAGTCCACCAAGTCGTTTGGTACATAGATGTCATATATAGTTTGATATTTTCATACCCAGTCGAAAAGGGCACCATGTGACAACTTGTTATCAGCGCCACGATGCCAATTGGTTGGAAATTTTCAGCGGTCAAATAATAACCCAATAATAATAAAAATACATACAGCAAATTTGTTTTTGCTCACACGGTGAGGCAATGAAGGTGCAAGGGGCCAGAGGGCCAATGCCAAGTGCTCTCACATGTTCCTCAATGGGAAGGTAGTTGGTGGGATTGTTGTTGAGTAAGGCTTGCAAGTAAGGTATGTCAAAGTCTTGTAGGTTCTGCAAGAGTAAGTGTGCCCGTTCTGAATTAATCAGCTGATTTGAGCATTTGAAAATTGTTAGTATAGCATTGTGACATGAAAAAAGTCATTAGCATACTGAATATATGGCTGGTTAAAATTATTGTGGCATAATAAAGGTTGTCCATAGCACTTCCTAATCTTTTGGTGGCATTGCAAATTAACAGTTTGGTTATGAAAATTGTCAGTGGCAGACGTACTGGAAATGTATTCCAGTGCATCCCCAGGCACTGCTGCATCGTGTGCATGCTCAGATTCGCTCAATGATGAAAATGCACAGCCTTTTTCCATTAGCACGCAGAAGAAGCCTACTATTTTCATGAAGACTTCTGTTACGGTTAAGGAGGCTCCTAATCAATTTCCTCATTTGCCTCCTCCTACTCTCCTCCCAACTCCACCTCCTTCGTCGGTTACCCCACCATCCCACCTTGACCATCCTGGCTCCTCTCTTTTCACCACCCTCTTTGACAACCTCAGGGACTACCAGATCCCCACCTCCACCTGGGCCAATCTCCTAGATGAATCCCTCTTTGAGGAATAGCCTCTTTCTCGCCTTCGGGCACCCCCACCACCACTTCCAGATACTTCCACTCATCACCTCTCAGGTTTCCCCTTTTATCCTCTGACTCTTACCTACACCCCTCTGACTCTCGCTGACACTGCCCTCTACATAGCTTCTCTTATAGCTATGCATTTCCCCTTATATCCCCTATGTTTACTCACATGCCATGCAATGCAATGTGTCCTTACCTTATTTATCTTTAGGGCTCCGACACCAGCCCTAAAGTAGTATACTATATATATTGGAGTGCCACCTGTATACTCCTTTCTTCTTAACCTTGATATACACTTCTTTATATAGTCAACTTGTTTCTCAAGATCCCCTCCCTTGTGCCTCACCTCCTCTCTGTCTCATCCTCCACTCTACCAACTCTGGGCCAGTTCCAGTACTGCTGACATACGTCAGGCCATTCACACTTAACTCCATACAGAGGTGCCCAAGTGTAGGAACAAGACACAGTTCTTCACGAACGTGTACCATTGTTACTGCTGGTCATAACAACTTTGCTATGTGCATCATCTTGAGATGTGAGGCATGTAGTAGGCACTGCACGAACAAGCTCCTGACAGCTCGTAAATGAATGGCTTGTTTGTTCAAATGAATGGTATGAGTAGTACTTGAGTTCTTTACCTGCAGAAAAATAAGTGTAATCAAAGCAAAGAACTTCAGAGTACTTACAAGATGTCCTAAGTTTCCGACATATGACAGGATTGCCAGACTTGCTTTTTAATAGCCAACAAGCAGCGTTATTATGTCTGCCATGCCCATCTCCCAGTGAGTACTGGAAGCTGTGCCATGGATGGATGAAGTGCGCAGCATTCACATTAAAAATATGAGCAACAGAGACATCAGGGGCATCCCCAGTCTCTGGATACTTGACAATTGCATTGAGCAGATGCTCAATAATGCGATCTACAGTAGTTTCATGGTTAATCTTATTGAGTCCAAGACTAATTTCAATGTCCATAAATGAGTGGGAGCATGGAGCCTTGTAGCGTACAGCAAGAACAGTGGGAGCCAGTGAGGATGGATCTGGAGAACAGCTGAGTGGTGTGTTCATGCACAAGAAGGATGAGGGAGATAGAGAGCGGGTAAGTGGGTCAGGCAGAGAAGGCATGAGCAGGGTGTTCATGCATGAAAAGGACAAGGGAGAGGAAAGGTGGGGAAGTGAGTCGGGTAGAGTGGGTGCAGGTGGGGCATTTGTGCATAAGAAGGACAAGGGAGAAAGGCAAAGGAGTGAGTCAGGCAGAGAGGGTGCAGGAGGGGCATTCGTGCATGAGAAGGACAAGAGAGAAAGGCATGGGAGTGGGTTGGGCAGAGAGGGCGTGGGAGGTGCATTCGTGCACAAGAAGGATGAGGGAGAAAGGCATGGGAGTGAGTTAGACAGAGGGCACAGGAGGGGTGTTCATGCATGAGAAGGATAGGGGAGATGGGGAGTAGGAGAGCAAGTTGAGCAGAGAAGGTGCGAGTGGGGTGTTTGTGGGTGAGAAGGGAGAAAAGCACAGGAGTGAGTTGGGTGGAGAGGGCATGGAAGGGGCATTTGTGCTTGAAACAGATGAGGGTAATAGGAAGCGGGAGAGACAGCCAGGCAGAGATGGCACATGTGGGACGTTTGTGCATGAGAAGGATGAGGGAGAGGGAAGGTGGGGAAGTGAGTTGGGCAGAGAAGGCACGGGTGGGGCATTCGTGCATGAGAAGGATAAGGGAGATGGAAAGTGGGAGAGCAAGCTGGGTGTCAAGCCTGCTGTGACCAGCACAGCCTGGGCAGTGTGAAGTGCTGCACACTGAGAGGAATAGAGATCAGTCTCCATTCAGCTTGTGTTTGGGGTGTGTACTCATGTTCTTTATATATGCACCAAGCCTGTATATTCAAGGATATTGGAGGAGGGGTCAAGGCCGACCCTCATATGTTCAATGTTCAAGCATAAGCTCCTCACCTTCCTTTTTTGGCATTTCCTGAGACATTGATGCACAGCTGAAACTTTGCCTCACACTCTCACACTCTCACACCTACCACCACCACTCTAGCTCTCAAGGCCTCAACTGCATAATCACGCAGATTTATTGCAAGACCACTCTCTCAAAATGCCACAAAATCCCTCCCGTCCAATCAAGACCAAGTTGAATGACACTTGGAACTCAAATAGGAAAAAATATACACTTGAAGGTCCACAGCCAGAAGAATTGCTGGGCAATGGAAGGCAGGGACTCAGTTTGAATGGATTCTGGTATGTCAGGCTCTGTGTTATATCTACTGTTTGTGCATTTTCACAGTATATCACAAACCCTCTAGGCACATTCAAGCCAACATATATCTGTTCAAGGATTAACTCATAATGTCCTCACTGATTCTTGTTATGATATGTAATATTTTCAAACTTTTCCTTATGAACACTTGTACAACACTTTACTTCATATTATTTGACACATTGCACGTGACCGTGGGAAAGGTCACCTGATCACAATGATGTCATAGCACATGTTATTAATTTCTGCTCTTCTCTCACAATGCTATACTTCTTTTTCCCATCATCAACTTCTTCTTCTCACACCCATGTACTTTCATTTGACCATACTGTACTTAGTCATTACTATTTACAGCACTTGGTCCATGCACAACTCTCATCAGTATATATACCTGTACAACATATCATAGTACCTCAGTCTAATCCACTTGTCATTGTGTCTACTTGGCATCTACAGTTCAAGCCTGAACCTTGATTAAGGACCAAGACTATACTTTTTCCATCTTGTCCCATTTTGCCAGTTGGTGTTCACTGTGTCGAGTCCGGCTAGTGGTTGCTCCTAGAGAAACCACAACACTTGGATTAGACTAAATACACTACCCAGACTCTAGGGTTAAGGAGTGCCCTTGGGAGCTTTCCTATGTTTTTATTTCTTTACGTCTGCACCTTTAGGACGTGGGTCTTGATGCCCAAGCTTTTGTCTCATTAGATAGAAAATTCTCAGTCCCTCCTTTGAGGTGATACCAGCACAAGGGTCATGCCTTGTTTGCATAGAGCAACTAGGGAACAACTGCTGTCGTGCAGCCTTAGGCCAAGCTTATCCCGAACACTGGTAGTCCTCAAAGTGATTCGAGAGGTAGAATGCGTTATGTTACCTCTATAGTTTATGTGTAGTTTTGTTCCTGGTCGCTGCGGTCACCAGAGAACCTGTTATCAGAGTTTACGCAGGAGAAGATATTACCTGCGGTTGAAGAAGTATTTTTTATGTAGTTTTGTTTGCCGAGTCCCCAGAGTGTGGTTGGAAGATACTGCACAGTAAGGATCTTGTTTTTCTTTTTTAGCTTCTCTATTTGCTGAAGAACACAAGGATGTCGAACCAATTGGATATTGACGATTTGGTCTCACGGATCCGAGACCTTAATTTGGAATCCGAAAGGTTGTTTGTGATGAAAAAGATCTCCGACCCAGAGAAATTGTTATGATATGTAATATTTTCAAACTTTTCATTATGAACACTTGCACGACATTTAACTTCATATTATTCAACACATTGCACGTGACCGTGGGAAAGGTCACCTGATCACAATGATGTCATAGCATGTGTTATTAATTTCCGCTCTTCTCTCATGGTGCTACACTTCTTTTTCCCATCATCAACTTCTTATTCTCACACCTGTGTACTTTCATTTGACCATACTTAGTCATTACTATTTACAGCACTTGGTCTGTGCTCACTTCTCAACAGTATAGATACCTGTACATTATATTGTAGCACCTCAGTCTAATCCACTTGTCATTCCTGTCCTCCTGGCGTCTACGGTTCAGGCTGGAAGTTCTGATTAAGGACTAAGACTATTACTTTTTCCATCTTGTCCCTTCACCAGCATTGGTGTTAGCTGAGTCGAGTCTGGCTAGTGGTTGTTATTCATAGCAACTCACAACAGAAATGGGATGGAGAAAGAGCCAAGTTCAGATTATGGTGGATCTGACTTCGCCTTTGGGTTGTGGCCCAAAATTGGAAATCAGACAAGCTGAGAGCAGTAGCCGTACTCTCATGCTTCGAAAAGAAGGCAGAAGGATTCACCCAAATAACTCTGGAAAAATATCTAGATGCAGAAGAAGACACAGAACTAGACGAACACAAAGTTCCCACAGGATCTCTTCTAGGAGAAAAGGCCTGGCCATCATGGTCAGTACTCCAACAAGAAATCAAAGATTACTTCCAGATTGATATCTTGGCACATGAGTCTCTAAAGAAGTTGGAGGCTCTTAAACAAAATGGTCACCCAGTTGACCTCTTTCTACAATGTTTTGAAGTCTTGAGGTGAGAAGCCAATATAGATGACGAATTCGCCAAGGAGCTACTGAAAAAGGCGGTAGACTTCAAAATTTATAAAAGGCAAAAGCTGAATGCTCTAGCATTGACCTTTTCCTTGGATGAGCTCATCACCAAGTCTAGAAATATAGGACGAGCTTACGAGCAAATGGCAATAGAAAGAGGCCCACCTAGGGCAGGACCATCATCTTCACTATCACGACCACCTCCCCGCCTGCAAGGGCAATATTATTATCCACGGCCACAAGGGGGCCAATACCCGCCACTGTCGCGCCCACCTCAGGGGCAACATCGTTTCACACCTACAGGCATTCAACCAGGCAGAGGAGCGCCCATGGAAATTGGAGCACAACAAGTGACTCCACAAAAGGAAACTCGTACCTGTTATGGGTGTTCTCAGGCAGGTCATATTTGGCCAGATTGTGCCAAGAACCCCAACCACAGGAGGTGACCTCAGGTTTGCCAACAAGCAATATGGAACTGGGACACCAGTTCTTATGAGTACCCACCTGAGCCAGCACATGTGGCTCAACAATACATCCCATCACGCCCTCTCCCTACTCCACCATCTCTCCCCTCCCAGTTTTCCCCGACTTCTATCAATGCGCAATCCATGCATAACTTTATGTCTCCAGAAGCGAAGGCTTACTACAGAGATAAATTCAAAGTAGAAGCCAAACACCATGCTGCCGAGGCTTTAAAAGGACAACATTCATAGATGATGAGGGTCTCTGCGAACAAATAGACAATCTTTCTTTCTCTCCCGCTGTGCTTAGTGCCAGCATTTATACTACTACTTCAAACACTATTAGTGAGAACAGTATAGTAGATTGCACAGAGGACGATTTTCCCATTTGTACTATTTCTTCTATTCTTCTTGCCAATAAAAATTTGCATTCTGGAAGGGCAACTCCTTGGAGCGCAGCACCAGAATTAAAACGTAGCGTGCTTGATTCCCTTATTTGGCAAGTTGAAAATTCTCCTATCTATAAATCCCTCAATAACTCTACTATTATTGCCCAAAGATCATCTATGTTGCATTTTGGCAGTGAATTCTCTGTCAAAACCGTGTTGATGTGAAAACATGGTGACCAATGGCAGAAATCCTCTGTTCAGGCACTATTGGATTTGGGGGCATCTCACACTTTCATTGACAAATCTTATATACAGTGACCTCCAAAACCGTTGCAATATTTAACCCTGATGTGGTGCACGAAGCGCACCACCAACACCTGTGGGAATTTCGCTTAGCTTTGGTGGAAACAAACAAATACAAAGCACTTGGCTACAACTTTGCCCCTGGGGTCATGTGATTTGGCCCAGTGGCTGTGGAGATATGGCCATTTCAAAACAGTAATACTATTGCAACAGTTTTGCATCTTTTGATAGAACCAGTGGAACTTCATTGAAATCAGATAATATTTGGTTATGTTTGGTCATACAAACAAAGATACACATACAAATATCATGTCTGAG
>JBBPQP010001391.1:0-10618 GCA_038092555.1 Boletus subgraveolens | reverse complement strand
GATGACCTCCAGTAGACTTTTGAAGCTCAGAATGCTCTTTGGAGTGGAGTCTGGAGATGGTGGAGGCATGGAGACCAGTGGTAGTAGCAATGGAGTGAGCAGATTGACCAGCATCAAGCAAAAAGAGAATGGTATTTTTCTGAGTAGAAGAAATGGATCTTATGATGATGTGATTGGGAATAAAGATGTGTGTGAACTATTTCAAACTCAGACATGATATTTATATGTGTATCTTTGTTTGTATGACCAAACATTGTCAATTATCATTCATTTCAATGACATTCCATCATTTCTCTAACAGTTGCAAAACTATTGCAATGGTATTGCTGTTTTGAAATATACATATCACATGATCTAGGGACCAGTTTGTAGCCAGGGGTATGTACTTTGTTTGGTCCCACCAAAGCTAAGTGAAATTCCCACAGATGTTTGTGGACATTGTGTTCAGACATTGCAACAGTTTTGGAGGTCACTGTATAGTATTTAGATATTCAATATCTCCAACCACCAACTCCATGCCATTGACATGGCACTTACCAACAAGATCAGGTCCTGCTCATGACTTCCCCACTCCTGGCTGCACCTGTGCCACTGACTGGTCCTTGATCAAGGGGCATCTCTACTTTAAGAATTGCCTTTACATTCCTGAGATTGTTGCCATGACCTCATCTCCTCTGCACACTCCTCCTTGAAAGGGGGACATGGAGGTCACCTTCACACTGTTGCTCTCCTCTCCCATGACTATTGGTGGCCCAGTCATTCCTTCTTTGTTCACCACTACATTACAGGATGTGCCATTTGCTGGGTGTACAAAGTTCAGACACACCTTACTATTCCCCCCCTCATTCCCCTCAACCTCACTGTCTCCTATCCCTTCCAGCACCTCTCTGTGGATCTCATCATTGACCTGCCCCCTATCCAGGGTTTTGATTCTGTTATGGTCATGGTTGACCATGGACTTATGAAAGGGGTAATATTAGCCCCTTGTTTGAAAACAGTGGATGCTGCTGGCATAGCCTGTTTATTTTTCAAACATATATTCAAACACTTCAGTCTTCATAATTGATTGATTTCTGATTGAGGCCCCCAATTCATCTCCATCTTCACCAAGAAGCTCATTCACCTCCTCAGATACAACATCTCACTCTCCACTGTATATCATCCCCAAACAGATGGAGAAACTGAATGATACAACCAGGAGTTAGAGACCTACTTGCACATATATTGTGACAGCATTCCCCAGAAATGGCAGATCTTCTCACTTTCGCCAAGTTCACCCACAATTCCATGGAATACTCCATTACCCATAAATCACCATTTGCTCTTATGTATGCTCAGATATTCCCCTTGCTCCTATCCAATGCTGGGAAAGACTTTTAATCCTACCCTCAACACTACCCTTCAGACTTAGACAAAGCCCAGAAAGAAGTGGAGGCTATGCATACTCTTGCCCAGCAGAAGATGAAAGAATGGAACCTCTTCCAGTTCCAGCCATGGAAGATAGGAGATAAGGTGTGGCTGGATAGCCACAATTTGAAACTACAGATACCATCTCAGAAAGTCTTTCCTTGGCAGACCAGCCCTTTCAAGATCACTGCTGTGATTTCCAAAGTGGCATATTGGCTCAAACCTCCTGTGCAATGGAAAATCCACAATGTTTTCCACACCTCTCTATTATCATCCTATTGGGAAACTCCCAAACATGGCCCCAATTTTCCTTGCCCACCACTGGAACTTCTCAAGACTGAGGAGTACAAAGTGGAGAAAATCATTAATCATCATGGAATGCCCTGAAGAAGGCAGTACCCAGTACACTGGTGTGGGTACTCTGACTTGGAATGAATGTGGGAACCAGAACCCCATCTAGGAAATGCCAAGGTGGTACTCTCTGAGTATAAAAGAAGGATTGGACTCTGAAACTCTTCTCTCTTAAGTACCATCTTCATCATTGATGCTTTTCTCTTTCATCCCCTTCATTCTCCTCTCCACCTGTATCAATCACCTCCCCCCAGTTGCCTGTTGCCTCCACTATGTCAGCCTTCTTAAAAGATCTCAAATGTTGGATGAACTTGAGTCCCTCCCCTTCTTCTCATACAATGAAATACTTGTCCATCTCATCTACCAATACTGCCTCTACACCACCCTTTTATCTCTTCTCCCCTGGGCCTTTAGGGTCTAGACAAGTTTCACTCTCTTCCCTGGATCCACTCTTGCTGAAACCTTGCACTCATCATGGCTGTCAAGCAAACCATGCTCAAATTATGAAACAATATCCTTGACCACCTATCTCTGCAGGAGTCTCTGCATTGCCCTTCTACCCCTTAGAGAATTATCCATTGTTCTCAATTCCATTATTTTCACCCTCCCCCAGGTTGAATGGGAGCAATATTATAATAATACCCCTGAACCTTCCATTCTTGTTTGCTCTCCCAGATCTAATACTTCCTTCCCAACCAACACTCTTGTTAGGTCAGGAGACTCTAGTCCCCAACTTGATAGTGGAAGAACTATTCACCAATATAGTGGAATCATCCTCCTATCTCCCCAAGAGACCCTTTCCCCTTCCCCCACTGTACTCAATGGAGATACCACCCAGCCTATCTCAACCCCTTATCACCTGCACAGACATCCCCACCATCTCCTTCTCATGCCCCACAGTGAGCTCCTGCTTCCAATGCACATGCCACCTTAATTACATAGCATGAAATGAATAAAGCAAAGTTTTTCATACTCCATAGTGAAAAAATGAAGAAAAACAGTGGAGAATTGAGGTAAATACAGCATAGTGTCAAGCTCATTGTCCATGAGAGTGAGCATGACATTTGGCAAAAGGGGCCACTGTAGCACTGAGTTTGCTGAGGGTATGTTGTGTATGTTGTGTGCCTTTCCATCATTATGTGCTCTCTACATATACATAGTGCTATTGGAGGGGTACTGGAATAGAGGATTTTGTGACTAATATGTCTACCTTATTAGGCAGTACTTACATGAGGTTGAGGTGGTATATTAAATCAAATGCATATCAATTATATGTTTATTTACATAGTATAAAAACAAACATATATATTAACAATAACTACAAGCTAGTACAAGAAATACTTGGTAATGACATTAACATTCTGATAATAACAACTTACCATATTATAAAATGAATATGATATATATAGAGATGATAGTGGTTGAGGAAAGAGAAGGTGTGGGAAAAAATAAAAGGAGCAAGTTTATATATATATATTAAGGATCAAACAAGTACAAACAATATATATTTGGAAAAATACTGATGTGGGAAAACAACAAAGTGTTAGAGCTGGTTTGGTAGCTCTAATATGAGTTGCTAAAGTCAGCTAAGACACAGCCAAATTATCAACTGAAGGCTTAACAATTCAGCAAGAGGCAACTGTGCCATCTGGCTGAAAGATTGAGTTTGAAATTTGATCTTCCACTATTACCCCCAACAACATGCTTTCACCTCCAATCTCACCTCCACCTCCACTGTCCAACAGCTACATATATTCACAACTTTGCTATTGGTTTTGCCTGTTTTGTTACACTCTGCAGTCAGAAGACCATCAAAATCATGTCTCAAGTCCAGTTCCAGTTCCAGAAAAGACATGTAAATTAATCCTGAGAGGAGATCCATGTGCTCCTGGATTTTCTCATTGAGAACAAATCTAAGCTAGGTGACACTAGCAGCTTTCCATGCTTGGTATTCAATGCAGCTGCAAATTACATCACAACAGACAAGCACTTCCAGGCTATTTCAACCAAGTGGACTAGTGTATGTACAAATATATGTTTTGCATTGATGTTTGTTTCTCACAGCAGATACCTAGTTGAAGGAGATTTACAATGGCATAGAAATGTATCACAGTTGCTCTGAATGCCATTGAGACAATGTGTGCAGGGAAAACATTTCAATGTCCTCAGAGGATATCATTTGGAATGAGCACATTAGATGGTATGCAGAAAAGAGATCATACCTTACTGCAACAAGAGCTGGGGATATTATGAAAAGATGCAGCAAATCTACCTGTGGGGTGGTGTAGTATGGTCTGTTACATTTGATCTACAAGCCAAGGTTAGTATGATTGAGGAAGGAGATCCTTTTGCCCCAGATGACAACACATTACCATCAGATCCTGCATTGTCCTTGACATCACCTCTTTCAATGGAAATCTTTCTTGATGCTGCACCAGGCCTCTCATCATTCAAGCCCACCACCTAGATAGTGGCTGTCCACAATGTCCTTTCAATGCTACAAGCTGCTCTTCACAGTCTTCCAGTAGCACAAAGTGCACCTTCTCTTAGATGTCCAGTGCTATGCAACAGTTTTCACACACCTCCATTTCCCCCTTCCCTTCTGTCACAATCCAAAATCTGCTGCTGTTTCTTTGACAGGGAGCATAGCAAGCAGTGTTGGGTTGGATTGGGTCTCACCCCACACCATCTGTCAAGGCTCCAATCCCCCCTTTAAATGAAGCCAATTGGGTGCTGCAGAGTCCAATATCTTGAACACAGCAGCTCTTACAAATATGAGTGGGGCAATCAACCATATTGGTGATGTACTCAAAAAGCACTTACTTCACCTTTACCTGTCATCCCCACACCTAATTCTCAGGCTGACAGGGTCACAGAGCCTATCCCACCTCCCAATTACTTGGTCACCACAATGAATAATGTCAATGATGACAAACACCTTCCATTTGTTAAACAGCTGGAATCTCACAGCTGGAGTCCACTGTCAGAAACTGAATTGCAAGTAATGTAAAATGCAACATACCTGGAGTCCACTGTCAGAAACTGGAGAAAAGTGAAGATAGTGGACTCTGACTACTGTAGGAGCAAACAACAAACAAACAACAACAACAACAATGTACCACAATGTGGCACAATGTTCTAAGTATGAAAATGGAGTGCACAATCAAATGATTCCAACACCATTTGATGGCCATTATCATACCTCTATATGAATTATGAATGATAAAGCTTTCCACAAGGTATACAATACTACAACCAATCCAAACATCTGTTTCTGATTGCAACAAAATATTGTAAACAAACTGCAACACAGACTAATCACTCCATCCCACCATCTCCCACTATGAATATTACCACCTCTTCATTACAGTCTGCCATTGTTTATGCATGCTGCTCTGCCTTTGTACATTGTCCTGTCTTTATATGCTCCTTATTTCCATACACCTCATCTTCATATGCCATGTCTTCATATGCTGCCCCATCTACATATGTATATGTACTCCCCCATCTTCATCATCCTTTGCAAACTATACTGCCCCACTGTTTTCCTTATCTTTTGTGGGTTATACAGTGACTCTGAAAACCCTTTCCATACCAAGATGTAATATGGTGCATGAAGCACACCACCACACAGTGTGGGAATTCCGCTTAGCTTTGGTGGAGTCATAAGTGGTACACACACTTGGCTACACAATTGCCCCCTAGGCCATGTGATTCCGTCCACAGGCTGTGGAGATATGGCCAATTTAAAACAGCAATACCATGAAAAGGATTTTTTCACTTTTGAACTGATGACCAGAATCTCAGTCAAATCATGGAATGATTGCCTTTGTTTGTGCCTACAAACAAAGATATACATATCAATAGTATGTCTGAGTTTAAAAAAGTTCACACACTGGTGGATTCTCAACCATAATCATTGTCAAATCCCTCTCTTTTGTTCAATAAAGCACCATTCAGTGTGTGTTTGACTATTGTATATTTGGAACAGTTTGAATGAGTTTTGCTAAGCTTGGAATATCTAGTGGGACTGTGGTTGGAAAGAATGTGGCAGAGCCAATGGATCTGATGAGATAGATATGGCTGGTAGTGGTGCTAGTGCTGGTGATCTAGGGCATATAATAGCATCCCCTCCAGTGTTGGTTCCCAACATACTGGCAGGCATACTGATTGAAATCCCAATATTTGGCATGATTTGTAAGGAGTTCCAAAGTGTTGGTAATTCATTGACACCAATGATCACTGAGAATGATATTACTAGTAACAGATCTGCCCTTTTTACCAGTTAGATTCTATTCATTGATTCCAATGCTGACATGGGCATACTGTCCTCTATATCCAATGTTAACTTCTCTCAGATCATCAATCTTGAGGCTACTGTGTGGGCTGTTGAATTCGTATATATATGTTACTTACAACCTCACACCACTTCATATTTACTCATCCCTCCTGAACATCATTCCTTCCTTTGTCCAACCCCAATCCATTTTCATGTTACCAGCAATCTACCACAAGCTCTATGACACTTTCTCTTCCCATGACCTTGTTGTTACATTCATGACCAGTGAGTGTGACAATGGTACACTTGGGTCAACTTCAAAGAGTTTGAGTAGAACAAATAGCAATGGCTAGGCAAAGACAAGGGCTGACCTTGTGTGGTAATGAGGGGAGGATGAGGTAGAGCTGAGATATGAGGGGAGGTGGTCTCAAGGAATGGAATGACTACACAGAATAGTGTATATCAATGTTAAGGGAAGAAAAGGATACAGGCAGTGCCCTAATATATATAGTGGGGACTTTAAGGCAGGTAATGGAGTCCTAAAGTCTAAATAGGAAGAAGGTGCATCATGTTGCATGGCACATGATAAGTAAACAATGGATATAAGGGGAAGATATTGCCTGTGAGAGAAGGTGGTGTGGGAGGGCAGTGTTTGTCATGAAGATAATAGTATACAGTCAATATGAGTCAGAGATAATTGGAAATGCATAGAAGGGGAAACCTGAAGAGTCTCATCTAGCAGTTTGGCCCAGGCACTTCTGGGGATCTCAAAGTCATGGAAGTTGGAGAAGATGTTGTTGAAGAGGGAGGATCCTGGTGGTCCAGGATAATGGATGGTGATGGGACTGACAAAGAAGGAGAAGATTGGCAGTGACAAGGAGGAGGGGAAAATGATAGGAGGTCCTCATTAGCTGTAACATTACCCCTTTTGTTGATCTGAAGTACCATTTCAGAATCTCTATCCACTTCAGTCTCCATTTTTCTCATAATTGGTTGGGTCCCAGGATGAGGAGGGGAGGTCATGGGAGCAGGTGGTCCAGATGTGGTTGCAGGCATTACAGTCAGTACAATGTTGGTTAGAACAGAGAGATTGGATGTGGCTGGGGGCAACAATGCAGCAAAAGCGGCACCAGTACCAGAGGCAGTCCTGCCAAATGTGCCTGAGCTGTTGACATTGATAGCACTTGATGTGCTCCAGATATTCCACAGATAGAGTGGGGTGGATGGGATAGGAAGTGGTTGGGTGGGGTACAATGCCCAGGTTAGACTGGGTGACTGGAATCCAGTCAAGAGGTTCCCTGCTGGTCATTGGTCTCACTAGAAATATTGATGTGGAGGGGTGGGCATGGTTCTGGAGTGTCTCCCAGTGGGGAGGAAAGAGTACATGGGGGCTGTGCTGGAAGACCTGCTGAGATCTGGTGCAGAGTGGTGTGGCTGCACCTATCACATGTTTTGTTTGACATAGGCAATGCTGACATGTCCTGTCACAATGTATTGGGACACAATAGATGATAAGTGATCATGGCTGTGTATGTCACATGTGTGGTTTATCTCCCTGAATTGGAAAGGTCAACAGACCCTACAGAATTTTCCCACATGCCCTTGTTGTCAACCAGAACATTGTACTCACCATATCACATATTGTCCACTGCATTTCTAGTAATATGCAGTAGATGATACATATTCCACCCCTGCTTTTACCACCAAAGGTTCCTATCACATTCCAAATACAAGGCAGAAATGATATAACAAGTAAGTCTGAAAGTTGCACCCTCACATGTTTTTTTACTAACAACTACCATGGCAGCATGCTTATCTTGATGCTCTGGAGGTGTTTTCCAAGTCCTGTGATATTCTCATAGGATCCAGTTGCAATGGTGCATGAGCCAAGCTTCAGACTCTTGGCCAAACAGCCCCTCTGCAGGAATGTCAGCTTTGTGAGGAATGATACACATGGAACACAGCTGGTAAGTGTTACCCTTACTATCAAGTGTTATTTTCTTAATTTTTTCCAGGCCTTGAGAAGCAATCTCAGCAATCACTTGCCACTTTTCAAAACAATGACAGTATGGATTCCACCAAGTTCAAGGATGTTGCCCTTGAAATTCAAGAGACCATGCCACCTGAAACTCATCAAGATGAGTTGTTTGTGGCAGCTGTGAATGATGCCATAGACAAGCTGTACATACCACTCTACTCACTTCTCTGGCCATCTTAACTTGATTCTTCTAGGTGGTGAAAATACAGGGATGGGTGCATATGGTGCCAGCATCAAACACATCTCCATGCCAACTGGGCACCACTTGTGGATGGCATGATCAACTCAATCTCACCTGGCATTATTCAAACCCTATCCAGGATGGCAGTGAAGTTCCTGACAACACTGAAGAGTTCACCATTGATGTATTGGATGTCTATTCACTGGAGCCCTCTGTCACAATTTCTCTTCCAGCAAACCATACTAGCTCAGTGGTTACACTTGTCTGCCAAAGTTATGTTGCCAACTCTCCCATATCTCCCTCACTTGCATTTCAATTCACACTTTGGAACTTTACTGCTGTATTTGTCTATGCAAACCCTCCTTCAGTGTGGAGGCATTTGTGAAAGTTGTTTGTGACTTATATAATGTGAGTTTCTTCTATTCTCACTATGTGTCATTACTCAGTGTGTACATACATACAGCATCCTTATCCCCACCACTCTCAGCAGCATCTTGCCAACACATTTGAAATTTACCTCATCATTTGGTGGAAGGTCCAACATCAGGTTGAAGAAGCCCTTGGTCATGCCTTGGAGAACTGGCAGGTCCCCAATACCATTCTGAGAGTTCATGCAGCTCAAGGGTGAACCAAAGCTGAGGTGGTGACACATGGTTGCCATTGATGGCAATAATTCCCTCTCTCACATGGCTTCCTTGGGGGACCATGAAGTTGGGAACACACAAACTTTTGCTAGCAGCTATTTCCTTGACAGTTATGTATGTCAATCAGTTTGCTGATGTTGTACCCCACCACCAGACAACTCTTTGAACCCTACTATTGCACCAAGTACTACTGGCTGCACTGACAATTGGAAGGTGGCTTCAGATGATGCCAAGAAAAAAAGTTGGGGTGTATTTGATGAGACTGGGATCCCTACATGCACATGCTGCCACAGCCTACTCCTGTGGATGGTGGTTGACAACATATGGTGTGAAGCAGTGAACTGTATGTATAGTAAAACCCTGGCAATCATTAGCTAAGTGGACATCAGATTCAAGTATCCATCATCTATTGTCAATTGTGCACTTGACATTCTTGGACCCTGCCTTCTCATTGGTCATGACATCAGCTGTAAACTTGGTGTCACTGTTGCATCATCTCAGTTGTCATCAAAGTTTGTGGAGTCAGAGAGCAGAATATGTGTGGATGCATTTCATGGGTATACACACAACTACACAAGCCAGGTTGCTAATCATCCAAATGCCATTGAGGGAGTTGGCCTAGAGGATCGATTGACTGGGTTCCCAGTGCAGCAAAGGAAAATGCATCATCAGCATTCTTAGCTGCTGTGCCCAATAACTACCAGTTTGTTGGTCAATCTGCTTCTTACTCTACTGGATTTTCTCAGACACAGAAGATTAAGACTGCAAGGTGAAATGCAACCAATTTATATGACATGATTGCTGCCAATATCACTGAGCTCAAACTCAAGATGGGAATTACCAGACAGTGGGAACCCTCAGATTCCCAATATGTTGAGATGGTCAAGTATATCCAGAGGAGGCACTGTTGGAAGCATTGATTGTGCACTCCATTTTCTTACTTAGAACATTGTGCCACATTGTGGTGCACTGTTGTTGTTGTTGTTGTTATTTGTTTGTTGTTCACTCCTACAGTAGTCGGAGTCCACTCTCTTTGCTTTCCTCCAGTTTCTGACAGTGGACTCCAGCTGTTTAACAGGCACTTCCAGTGAGTCACCAATGAGTTACATTCTTTGCCTTATGGAACTACATAAGCTGAGTCTTGGTCGAACAGGTATGTTATATTTTGTTCTATATAAATTTGACCCAACAAATCATAGACTATCAAATCCAAACACATATCTTGAAATCACAGCAGAATAGGTACAGGCCATTCAAAATGTGATCAAGACTTATAATAGTGCAGGTGCAACCCTCAATCCACCTGCCCCTGAGACAGTTAGATTGGACTCATGTCTCACACTATGGCTTTTTGGAGGAGTTTACATTCCTCAAAGAAACTCGAGAAGATATCTGGAGACAACCAGTGTTAAACAGCTGGAATCTCACAGCTGGAGTCCACTGTCAGAAACTAGATTGCAAGTAATGTAAAATGCGACATACCTGGAGTCCACTGTCAGAAACTGGAGGAAAGTGAAGACAGTGGACTCCAACTACTGTAGGAGCAAACAACAAACAAACAACTGTTGTGTGCCTTCTGAGTGCGCACTGTGAGCATGTGCCACATTGTGGCACACAGTATTTTTGTTTATTGTTGTTATTGCTTCGTCCTATAGAGCCTGCGAGTCCCATGTCAGTTCTCTTTAGTTTCTGACATCGGACTCCAGGTATGTAGCCTG
>JBBPQP010001390.1:0-10630 GCA_038092555.1 Boletus subgraveolens | reverse complement strand
ATATGTTCAATCCATGGACGAGGTGGACATCGTTGAGTGGAACCTAAGTACGCTCACTGTTGTGAGAAGGTTGTGCGCAATGTGCCTGCACATCGAATGTCCACCCGCTGTTTATTCAGTACAACGATGCTGTAGCATGATCGCGATCAGGGAAAAAGACTGCGGATTTCATTGAATGGAATGAAAAATTATAGTCATAACGGAGACCGCAAAGGGTCGTCGTCTTTACGTGTATATGTGCTCTCCATGGTGTGTCCACAACTTCCTTAACGCATGGCAGAGGAGTAGCCGTCCGGAGAAGACGAATCGACATTTCTGGCAATCTCTTGCGGTTCGATGTTACTGACCCAAAGACCCTATTGACAAGGAGAATGAGCATTTTACATTCTGCGGGCTGACCCTGAGGTCGCGGGCATGGAAGACTTGGTGTTTAATTCGGTTTTCTCACTTGAAGATCCCCCGGGATGAGCTGCCTTGCGCCGTGCCGCGCATATATGCGGTGGGGTGAGAGGTACATTTTCTGCCTCTGGAGAGAAACCATGGCAAGGTGGGGCAGCCAGCCTCTCTTCCACGAAGAGCAGGTCTGAATTTAATTAGGGGGAACCCTTTGTGACTACGGTCGTCAGCATGCTCCGGCCGCAGTGATGGTGGTACTCACCAACTCGATGCGTAGGCTCGCCTCTGTCCAACACGCCCAGCGAGGCATTGACCAGTTCGAGTCGGAGATGGATGGTAGGTCGAGTTGATGCCCCGGATTACATGGCAAAATGTTTCACGTCAACGGCAGAAGTGCAAGTAATGCACAGGCGTAAGCTTGAGACCACAGATGTCCGCTGACCGATTAGTTCACACGGTGTTACTAAGGGCGAATGCGTCGACTGTGGCTGCAATCCCACGGTACCCATCGTTGTGATCAATCACCTCCCAAGCTTATCAGTCGTGTTCCACTCGTCTTCAGCTTTCTTTACTCACTCCTGCAATGAAGACCTTCAAGGAACAGATCGGACGCCTTCAATCCCGCATCGCTAGTAGAGGCTCGTCTCCAGCGCCTCCCGATGTAGCCAACATCCAACCCAGCGCACTACCCAGCAACTCGGACACCCACCTGACTCGAGCCGGAGACACTGGTGCTCTCATTCCCCAGACACAGCCCATGGATTCAGATACACCAGTGGAACAGGTCACAGAACCCGTCTCTCTGGAACCACGCTCCGATAGTTCGAGCACCCATGAAGCCCAGACAAAGGTTTCAAATGTTGCCTACTTCATGCAAGATGTCGACCGGGGCCTCATGGAGAAATTCGGGCGATTTAGAATTCTCGTTATTGGCAGGGCGAATGCAGGAAAGACCACCATCCTTCAGAAAATCTGCGATTCGGCGGAAGATCCGGAGATCTATGACGATGAAGGGGAAAAGGTACGGTTTACGTGGCTGGGATATACTGGAGGCTAATGCCATTGACGTGTGATCAGGTTGATTTTGTGGTCGAGGGGTCCACGGAGGTGAGTGTCACAGCTACCATGGATGTCATCATAGGGCCTTTGCAACTGATCTCACTTTCCACAGCGAGGACTCCATGACATCAATCATGAGATGGTCTTCAAAAGCAACAAGAAACTTGTTTTCCATGACTCTCCTGGTTTTGAGGCTGGCCGTGAGGACGAGTTTGAGCAGATGAAGAACTTCATCACAGAGCATGCAAATACAACTTTCCTGAAGAAGCAGATCCATGCCATATGGTGAGTGGGTATATTGTGTTGGATTCTCACTGCTACATTAACATTGGCAGGTACTGCATTCCAATGGATCAATTTCATCGTGGTGTCACTGTTGCAGAGGAAAGGTTCTTTGGTGAATGTGACACTAGAAATGGTGATGAATTCTTGGTGATGATGGTTTCTGAGCTAATTGGTTTGGGTGTTAGTGCCAGTTGTGGTGGTGTTCACTAAATGTGATGCTCTTGTGGTAGAGGCATTCCAGCCTGAAGATCTAGAACTGCCTGCAGAGGATCAATTGGTAAGGCAGAGGAAGCAAGCTCAAGCAAACTTTGACAGGAGAAATATATGGGGGGATCTACACAAGATGGCATTTCCTCCAAAAACATCTGTGCAACTTCAAGGTTTGTACAAATATGCTCTTATTTCTATTCCATTCCATTGATTTTGGTTTAAGACATGCATAAATCAGATGCAGGATGTAACATATTACTGGAACAGACTGCAGCTGCATTGGACAATGAATCATTGCAGATGTTGTTGATTACAGCACAGGAAAAGAATATCTTGCTATGCATTGAATATGCAGTCGAATAGTAAGTGAAAAATGTATTGAATGTGAAGGATTCTTCATATGTTAATGCCATGAAGTGCCTTGGTGCCATATGTGGAGTTCAGGACTACTAAGAAAGCTGAATATGATCTAGTTAAGGCATTGGCAAGTTGGTTTCCACATACAAAGGTAATGTTTTGCATGTCAATAATTTGTTGGGATTAAAATGATTCTATGCTTGAATGATATTGATGTATTGTTGCTAGGTAATTAGCAAGATATTGAATTGAAAAGGGGCTGACTGATTGATGTTGTTATTCATTCCATGAAGAATGTATGTAATATGTAATGTATTGCAATGATGACAAACTGACATAGTTTATTATATCAATAGAATGTAAGTGATGACAAAGTTATGTATATGATATCTGAGCATGGCTGATGGATTGGCATTTGTCTTCATATATGTAATATAATAGGTGGTAAGCAGTTTAATATATGATTGAAAATCAAAACTAAGGATTACATATTGTATGAATGCATGGAATATAGGATGTAAGCAATCTGATGTAATTTGAAATTAGAATGCGGCTGATCAGCATGCCTGCTGCTGCTTTCCTATTAATAGTGGGTAAGTGGTCTGATGTGGATCTGAAATGAGAATCCTGCTCATTAGCATGCCCCCTGCTGCATTCCTGTTGATAGGAAGTAAGTGGTCTGATGTGGATCTGAAATGAGAATACTGCTCATCAGCATGCCTCCTGCTGCATTCCTATTGATAGTCAGTAAGTGGTCTGATGTGGATCTGAAATGAGAATCCTGCTCATCAGCATGCCTTCTGCTGCTTTCCTATTGATAGGGAGTAAGTGGTCTGATGTGGATCTGAAATGAGAATCCTGCTCATCAGCATGCCTCCTGCTGTTTTCCTATTGATAGTGGGTAAGTGGTCTGATGTGGATCTGAAATGAGAATCCTGCTCATCAGCATGTCTCCTGCTGCTTTCCTATTGATAGGATGTAAGTGGTCTGATGTGGATTTGAAATGAGAATCCTGCTCATCAGCATGCCTCCTGCTGCTTTTCTATTGATAGGATGTAAGTGGTCTGATGTGGATCTGCAATGAGAATCCTGCTCATCAGCATGCCTCCTGCTGCTTTTCTATTGATAGTTGGTAAGTGGTCTGATGTGGATCTGAAATGAGAATTCTGCTCATCAGCATGCCTCCTGCTGCTTTCCTATTGATAGGATGTAAGTGGTCTGATGTGGATCTGAAATGAGAATCCTGCTCATCAACATGTCTCCTGCTGCTTTTCTATTAATAGGCAGTAAGTGGTCTGATGTGGATCTGAAATGAGAATCCTGCTCATCAGCATGCCTCCTGCTGCTTTCCTATTGATAGGTAGTAAGTGGTCTGATGTGGATCTGAAATGAGAATCCTGCTCATCAACATGCCTTCTGCTGCTTTTCTATTGATAGTTGGTAAGTGGTCTGATGTGGATCTGAAATAAGAATGCTGCTCATCAGCATGCCTCCTGCTGCTTTCCTACTAATAGGGAGTAAGTGGTCTGATGTGGATCTGAAATGAGAATCCTGCTCATCAGCATGCCTCCTGCTGCTTTCCTATTGATAGACAGTAAGTGATCTGATGTGGATCTGAAATGAGAATCCTGCTCATCAACATATCTCCTGCTGCTTTCCTGTTGATAGTTGGTAAGTAGTCTGATGTGGATCTGAAATGAGAATCCTGCTCATCAGCATGCCTCCTGCTGCTTTTCTATTGATAGGCAGTAAGTGGTCTGATGTGGATCTGAAATGAGAATCCTGCTTATCAGCATGCCTCCTGCTGCTTTCCTATTGATAGTCAGTAAGTGGTCTGATGTGGCTCTGAAATGAGAATCCTGCTCATCAACATGCCTCCTGCTACTTTCCTATTGATAGTATGTAAGTGATCTGATGTGGATCTGAAATGAGAATCCTGCTCATCAGCATGCCTCCTGCTGCTTTCCTATTAATAGGCAGTAAGTGGTCTGATGTGGATCTGAAATGAGAATCCTGCTCATCATGCCTCCTGCTGCTTTCCTATTGATAGTATGTAAGTGGTCTGATGTGGATCTGAAATGAGAATTCTGCTCATCAGCATGTCTCCTGCTGCTTTCCTATTGATAGGGAGTAAGTGGTCTGATGTGGATCTGAAATGAGAATCCTGCTCATCAGCATGCCTCCTGCTGTTTTCCTATTGATAGGCAGTAAGTGGTCTGATGTGGATCTGAAATGAGAATCCTGCTCATCAGCATGCATCCTGCTGCTTTTCTATTGATAGTGGGTAAGTGATCTGATGTGGATCTGAAATGAGAATCCTGCTCATCAGCATGCCTGCTGCTGCTTTTCTATTGATAGTTAGTAAGTGGTCTGATTTGGATCTGAAATGAGAATTCTGCTCATCAGCATGCCTTCTGCTGCTTTTCTATTGATAGCCAGTAAGTGGTCTGATGTGGATCTGAAATGAGAATCCTGCTCATCAGCATGCCTCCTGCTGCTTTCCTATTGATAGTTGGTAAGTAGTCTGATGTGGATCTGAAATGAGTATTCTGCTCATTAGCATGTCTCCTGCTGCTTTCCTATTGATAGGGAGTAAGTGGTCTGATGTGGATCTGAAATGAGAATCCTGCTCATCAGCATGCCTCCTGCTGCTTTTCTATTGATAGTGGGTAAGTAGTCTGATGTGGATCTGAAATGAGTATTCTGCTCATCAGCATGCCTCCTGCTGCTTTCCTATTGATAGGGAGTAAGTGGTCTGATGTGGATCTGAAATGAGAATCCTACTCATCAGCATACCTCCTGCTGCTTTCCTATTGATAGTATGTAAGTGGTCTGATGTGGATCTGAAATGAGAATCCTGCTCATCAGCATGCCTTCTGCTGCTTTCCTATTATTAGGCAGTAAGTGGTCTGATGTGGATCTGAAATGAGAATCCTGCTCATCAGCATGCCTCCTGCTGCTTTCCTATTGATAGTATGTAAGTCATCTGATGTGGATCTGAAATGAGAATCCTGCTCATCAGCATGCCTTCTGATGCTTTCCTATTGATAGGGAGTAAGTGGTCTGATGTGGATCTGAAATGAGAATCCTGCTCATCAACATGCCTCCTACTGCTTTCCTATTGATAGTCAGTAAGTGGTCTGATGTGGATCTGAAATGAGAATTCTGCTCATCAGCATGCCTCCTGCTGTTTTCCTATTGATAGGGAGTAAGTGGTCTGATGTGGATCTGAAATGAGAATCCTGCTCATCAGCATGCATCCTGCTGTTTTTCTATTGATAGTATGTAAGTGGTCTGATGTGGATCTGAAATGAGAATCCTGCTCATCAGCATACCTTCTAATGCTTTCCTATTGATAGGGAGTAAGTGGTCTGATGTGGATTTGAAATGAGAATCCTGCTTATCAGCATACCTCCTGCTGCTTTCCTATTGATAGACAGTAAGTGGTCTGATGTGGATCTGAAATGAGAATTCTGCTCATCAGCATGCCTCCTGCTGCTTTCCTATTGATAGTTAGTAAGTGGTCTGATGTGGATCTGAAATGAGAATTCTGCTCATCAGCATGCCTTCTGCTGCTTTCCTATTGATAGGGAGTAAGTGGTCTGATGTGGATCTGAAATGAGAATCCTGCTCATTAGCATGCCTCTTGCTGCTTTTCTATTGATAGTGGGTAAGTGATCTGATGTGGATCTGAAATGAGAATCCTGCTCATCAGCATGCCTCCTGCTGCTTTCCTATTGATAGGGAGTAAGTGGTCTGATGTGGATCTGAAATGAAAATGCTGCTAATCAGCATGCCTTCTGTTGCTTTTCTATTGATAGGTAGTAAGTGGTCTGATGTGGATCTGAAATGAGAATCCTGCTCATTAGCATGCGTCCTGCTCCTCTGCCATTGATAGGAAGTAAGTAATCTAATGTGGATTTGAATTGAGAATACTACTTATTCTTTTTTATCATTTCTATTACCATGACTTTTCCACTAAAGCTTGTAAGTGCTTTTTTATGGCTAAAACAAATATAAGATTAATTCATATTTTTACCACTTATCTTTCAATAGGATGTATGTGGTCCAAATTGAAATTATACCAAGGAGGTGATGTATTTGTTGGAACTAATTCTTCTTCCACTTTTCTTTTTAGAGGGTAAATAATTTAATATACATTGAGACTGTAGACAACACTAAATATGCTTACTTGCAATATGTTCTTCACAACAGAATGTAAGTAACCTCATATAGTATATTGATTTGCATTGTGCTGATCAAGTTTTATGTTCCACTTTCTCAACTCTGGCATAATTCTATTATTTCTTATCTTATAATGTGCCTAGCTGGTATGTACTATTTTGCTACTTTTATGAATTCTATAGTTATGAATCTCCACTCCTATAGGATGTAAGTTTAGTTTGTCATGCAATTCTTTTGTATTATTTACATCTTTGCTTTGTTGACATTTAGAGGGTAAGCTATTTATGTTATCATATTTATGTTTCTATTCACAACCCAAACAGACTGTCAGTTTTATCCTCAACATCCATATATTACAGCTAATATTGTTCAGATTGTCACCCAGCCTCAATCACACCTTGTAAATGTTTTGTAATTTTGTAGTCCTATATACCTGCTAAAATTATTCTATAATTTTAGGTTTCTTTTTCAGAAAAGGAGGCAAAATCCATGGCAAGTGTATCCATGGGCATAGATTTATTATACCAATCCCTTATATGTTTTAAACTAAGAACAAACATGATTCATGGGAAAGGATCCTTCAAGGTGGCATTGGTAGATCAATCAATTTTGGATTCAGACAGCTTTTAAATCTTTGCCAATAGATCTCCTGCTGATTCTTCAGTATTCCTTCACTCTTGCCCAAAACAATTCTGAAGACCCCCTTTCCATGGCCATACAAAAGTATCAAACATCTGGAATATCTGCTCAGGTGTCCAAGGAACTTGATGAAGTTCTTGTCAAATACTCCACTGCCAACAGTAAAGAGGAAAGTGTAAAGCTTGTTATGGATGTAATCTTGCACCACCCCATTTGTAAGTGGTGAAGTGACATGGATTTCACATACTGTACTAACTTTATCTCATGATATAGCCTAAATGCCATGGCTTGTGGAATTTCCATTTCTTTTTTCCCTTTGAATGTTAGGCAAATTGTATGTCAGACAATGAGATGATATGCAGGTCAGAAATGTAGGTGTTAGAGAGACACTGAAAGTTGTGTAATTTTACATACACCCCAGATTTATCCTTCTTCCCCTTTGATCTCTTTGGTCCCACTACCATGTTTTATCTCTTTGAAATAGCATCACAAGCCCATGTCATCACATTTTCCAAGAAATACAGCCACCTGGGTTGACAATGTCATGTTACATGCAGCTACTTTGAGATAGATCCAAGGATGACTTCTCATGTGGTAGTATACAAATGGACAGGCCTAACTAGACAAAGGGTAATATACAGTACATATGGCAATCACATGGATAAGGGTGGGTATTTATGGCTATTTGTCTCTGACCTGCAACATTTGTATCAAAATCCATGTCTAACACAATACTAAGACTATGCAATGCATCACAAATCTTAAAAAATGAGACACTGCTAAAGCCTGTGTACAAACCCAGTTGAAATAGACACTGCTTAAATCATCATCAGCCATGCAACCCAAATACTTCCTCCATTGCAACAAACCAGGTCACCAAGTTGACAGATAAAGCTAGAGCTGCCCTCAAACTTGGCAAATTAGTCCCAGTCTCATCAAAGAAGTGATGATGGTCACCTTCACACAAAGAAGCCTTGCATAGGTCATGGCCCTGACAGTATAGGCAAACATCTCCCTAACAAAACTTGAGACCAAGCTATTGGCAGAACCACCCTCAAATACTGCCATGTCAAGGGTAATGGGGTCAAAGATGACAGGGAAGATGATCTTGAACTGATAGGGATGGTCAATTTGTGTATAGCCATCAAAGGGAGTGATGTGGTGTATGGTTATGCTTCTGGATGGGTAAGCCAGTGTTGACATGGACAGCCAAGATGTGCGTTGTATGTGAGGCTAACAAAATTTTACTTACATACAGGACATACATGACCCTGAATGGTGCTTACCAAGGGCCTGCCAAATTCAGACTGGCAAGTGACCACCCCAATGCACTCCTGTACAACCCATCAAAGTCCATTGGTCAATGTAGCATGCTTCTTGATTCTTGGCAACATGATCTGAGGTGTTGCACGGCTGTATCACTCCAAGGTAACACCCCTCCCTGATGGTTGCATGTTGGTCTTGGCTTGGATCTGGAGATGTACTACCCCAATAGGTCATATGTCTACCCAGAGAAAATGTGGATCAAGGTATACATCCCTCCATACCTGACTCAGGAATTCCAGCAACCGACATTCATGATTACAGAGATGGATTGGGCGCTTGGAGGTGACAATACTTGATCGATGTGATGCTTCATCAAGGAATGATGAGCATGATAAGTATCTCTCTCACTGCAGGTGGGTCCCCTTTGTGCTGCCCATTTTGAGATACAGACAATTTCTGACAGATGACTGACACCTAGCTTCATTGAGTATGCACGGCAACATGATGAGTGGCAGACGTACCCTATTCCTGGTGTTTTCTTGTTCTGGGACAACATGTACGATCATGGTGCTGCCCAATATATACATGTATCTGCTGGATTGGCATCAGTTGTTTGTGCTGGATGGACTGATGCCATCACACTCACTGTGGGTTCAAATTGGTGGCAATCTGGGACAGCTCGGGAATTGGCTGCCTTATCCTGTTGCCTGGGGTTTGAGGTGGGAAAGAATGTTTTTTTTCTGCTTTGGATATCTCGGATTTAGGCTTGTGTATCAGAGCATGTATGATTTGTATAATATCTTTTGTACTCAAGTGTGAATAATAAGATTTGATGTTCTTGTGGATGATCCACCCACCATGGTCAGTGAAGATCACCAGATCCATACTTGCTCTCATGGGTAGCTGATCATGTGTTATGATTGGATGTAACAATGGGACATGTCTGAGTATGTGTCATGTTCCCACACTCAGGTCAACTCTCAAAAGAGTTTGAGTGGAACATCTAGCCAAAAGCTAGGTAGACTTGGACTGGCCAAGAGTGGGTAATGAGGGGAGGGCACAGAGGAGCTGAGGCATGAGAGGAGGGGATTCTCAGGAATGCTGTGACAATACCCAGATAGGTGTATATCAAGGTTAAAGAAGAGTACAGGTGGCACTCTAATATATATACTAGGGACTTTAGGGCTGGGGGTGGAGTCCTAAGTCTATAGTAGGAAAGAAGATGTGTTGCAACATGGTCATGTGTAGGTAAACGGGGATGAAAGGGGAAACTCTTAGTCTATAAAGAGAAGACTAAGTGGAAGAGGCAGTGTCCGTCAGGAAAGGAAGAAATGCATATGGAATAGAATATAAAAGAGAAGTCCAGGAAAGGAAGAGAGGCCATGCCTAAAGGGCAGTGAGAGGAGTGATCTGGGGGCGATGATGAGGAGGTGGTGGCAAGGTGCAGCCTTGCCCTATCTGACAAAGATGGTTTCATCTAGGAGCTTGGCCCAAGTAGTAGTGGGGATGTTGTAGTCACAGAGGGAGGCAAAGATCTCATTGAAGAGCAAGAGACCTGGGTGGTTGAGTGAGAGGATAGGAGATGAAGAACTAGAAGGGCGGAGTAGAGGAGGAGAAGAAAAAGATGGCAGGTCCTCCATACTCATAACATTACCCTCTTCATTGATCTGAAGTTCCATCTCATATATACCTTCATCCGCTGTGGTCTCCCTCATTTTCCTTGTAGTTGGTGAGGTCCCATGAGGAGGAAAGGATGTCATGAGGACAGTTGGACCAGATGTGGTCTCAGACATTACACCGGGTGCATCATCAGTTGGGGCAGAGGGATTGGATGTGTCCAGGAGTGACAGTCCAGCAAAAGGCGCACTGGTACCAGGGGCAATCCTGCTGAATGTGTCCTCTCTGTTTGCAGGCAAAGCACTTAACATGCTCCAGGGCGCCCAGGGGTAGGGATGGTTGAATGGATCCTGGGTGGGGCGTGGATATGCAGGGTAAGGAGCCCACATAAGGGACGGGATTAATCTCCACTCCTGAATCTGGGAGAGTGGGATTGGTTCCAGTGGGTCCCAGTCCGGTCCAGGAAGGAATGTCGACATGGAGGGTAGAGTGCAATTCTGCAGCATTTCCCAATGGGGTGGAAAAAAAGTGTGTGGGCCTTGATGATAAGCCTCCTGAGAAAAGGAGGTTGTAGGCATGGTGGTGGAGGAGTCTAGGGGGGCAAGTGGGTTGGGTG
>JBBPQP010001389.1:0-10638 GCA_038092555.1 Boletus subgraveolens | reverse complement strand
GGTGGCAGAGACGCCGCCAGATGTGACTACAACGATGCCCAGTCGGTCAAGAGAATGTGGAAGCCGATGGCATCACTGACCGGAAGCACACTCGGCGGTCTGGAGTTGGGACGCGGCCTGTTGATCTGCGAGGGTACAGTTTGCCACGAGACACGCTCCAGCGGCCTGTTGGAATGCGGTCGAGGTGCAGACGCAGGGTAGGTCAGTGCTAACAAAGGGTCAGCAAAGTGCGGTGCGGGCGAACTCGGAGACATACTAGCTGGAGCAGTTCCCGACTACGGCGGCTGAGGTCACGCAACCGATGATGCAGGCGTCGAGGGAAGGCTGCGACGCGGAGGCGGAGGTAGTGAGGGACGCAGAGGACTGAGCCTGTGCAACGAGTGCACACGAGACAATGACGAGAAGGGCTTTGGTGTTAGAGAACATCGTATGAGCGAAAAAAATGTCGTCTACACCAAACCCATACGATCAACAGCACGCGGGTATTTGAGGAAGTGTGGGGGCGTGTGAATAATCACATGACGTTATGGGGGGGTTATCATGATCAATTACACTTTGCACTGAGTCGGCTAAACGTCGGGAAGAGCATCCAAATGTGGATGGAGGGTCGAGACCAGGAACAGACTGGCCTGGACCTGGCATCTGCGAGCTCTCTGACGCTGGCATCCTACACATCACCGTAGTCGCCGACTTGGGTGAGTCATGTGTTCTTCAAGTGGAGTAGTGCCATAGCATATATCAATCAGCCAACGGGATATGTCCACGCATTCTTCTAGGTCTGGAACCGCCCAGCCTCATGTGTCTCGAGCAACACAAGTTTGGGACTCACGAGGTTATCTAATTTTTTCTCCCATTCTGGTTGGTTCTTCTCAACAAGTCGCTTTTCGGGCACGCACGTAACACCAGCCTTCTTCCTGGCGCGCAAGTGCTTCCTCTCCCTCGCTCTCCCGCATCCATGTTCTAGATCACCGGTTGCTCCTCCCAGTTGGAATTCAAATGCGATCGGAGCTACGTTTTTCCGTCTTGCTGGCCCAACTCACCCACCACATAGTAATCCAGCCTCGACCGGTCTGAATTTATCAGCATTATAAGGCGGCTCGGATTGTTCGCCCCGCTTCATTTTCCCAAAAAAGGGGGAAGACGCTCTTGACGCTATCATCATCCACTTCTTCCCAACCCACCACAACGTCTTTCGTCTGCTCACCGAGCCACCACTAGGTTTCGTCTTTTTCTACACATACACTCTCTGATTCAAAGATGCCATCGTCTCCTTTCCCCCCTCGCCCTGTCCCTCCTTCCCGCCAGGACGATCCTTATGGCGGCGGTCATACTCACTCGCGGGCCCCGCCCTCCGTTCGTCCGTATCTGCCACAGAGTGAGGCGGCGCGCACACCGAGAAGCATTCTCCGTCCTACACCTCCTTCGCACATGTCTACACAACACGACCCGACAGCGAGCTCCCACATCTCACGTCCCCATCCCCCTCCTCCCATTCTCCGCAGCACCACTCCATCGCCGTACCACCACCATCACACATCCTCCTCGCCCGAACTACGCCCGCGTGTGGACAATGCATGGGCGCCGCGTGTCCGCCCTTACCCACAGCAATACCCCCCTGATTTGTCACAGACCGGGAAAGCATCCAGTTCCACTCACCCTTCCCCTCACATCGTCCCGCGTCCTCGCCCTGAACAGGACGATGCGACGCAGACTCGGAGCGGGTTCGCCGCCCGTGTCAACCGGCACTTCGTGCCTAGCATTCGGGGGCGTTCGGCATCCGACGTCCGTATCACTCACACTCCACCCCCTGATCTCGAGCCGGACAGACTGGCCAGAGCGTGTGGACAACCTGCCCCCACCGGCACTTATCGACATGACGATCTGGGTCGGCAAGGCGTCCCTGTCGATACCCCCTCTTCTTATCTCAAGGACCCAGGCACGGCACGAAATGCAGACCCCTCTCCATCTCACCCACCCGTACCAAAGATCAAATTCGGTCACATGTATCGGCGGCTGGACGCACTCGCGCGTCGTTCTAATCGTCGCGCCATGGATTATGTTAGTTTCGAAGACGTGGCTGTCATACATAAGCGGGACAGTCAGCTCCGAGAGCAGCTGCGCCGGAAACGAAGCGAGCGGTTGCAAGAAAAGGATCCTAGCTTTCGTAGGTGGATTTGTTGATGCCAGGGTCATCGCACTGGTACTGACATTTATCCTCCAGACGCAATCGGCGCACCCCTCGAGGACGTGCTGCTGTATGCTTCGGCCCCTATTGTCATCGGCGATTATCAACACCTCCTTCCCATCGTTGTTGTTGCATGCATCGAAGAGTTAACCAAGACTGGCTAGTGACACGTTGAATTTTGTTCTGTTTCATTTAGTCTCATGCGAACGTCTAGGTATTTACCAAAGCGGCCTGTTTCGTGCACTGCCGAGTCGCGATCGCCACCTGCAACTCATCGACTTATTTGACAAGAGCCCCGATTTCGGCGCCCAGTTCAACATGCGTGGCCAAGCCATGCCGGACATTTGTGCGCTCCTGTCAACCTTTATCTCGAGTCTCCCCACCCCGCTCCTCGATACACACATCTACTCAGCACTCTGGCACTGGTCTGTCAAGCCCAGTGTGAAACGCGCAGATGCACGTCGTGACCAAGAAGAAGAAGAGGAAGAAGACCGTCGCGCGAGAGGCGAACCGCCACGGACGGAGCCATGGCTGACACACACCGATCTCTACCTTGACGACACCGACAGTGCGCTCGAAACCGATCAGCTCTCCACCGCCCAAATTCTCCTCCGGTTCCTTCCCACGGCGAACCTCTCCCTGCTCGTGTACCTCTGTGCGTTCTTCACCCAACTCCCACTGTGCCCAGAAAACGGGTTGGAGCTTGAGGATGTGGCGCGGATATTTGGGCATCGGTTACTAGGGGGCTCAGTCAAGGTGGTGTCGCAGCGGATGATGATGTGGTTGTTGACAAGGTGGCATCGGATTTCGGAAACCTTGTTTAGCGAGATGTGCGGGTTGACGCCGCCGCCGTCGCCATCATCTGCGCCGCACCCCGGAGAGTCTGCTGTTGCAGGTGAGGGGGACCGCGAGCGGATTGAGAAGCGCAAAGGGAAGCGGGAAAGTGGGTCGGGCGATGTGCTACGTCATGCTACGTCCTCGTCTTCGTCATATTCGTCACCCTCGACTGAGTCACCCGAAGACCGTAGTGTGTCGTCTCGGAAGTCGTCATCGGACGGGGAAGAAGAGGGGGAGAGCTCGGAAGGAAGTCGACGACGAAAGAAGCGCGAACTTGATGTGCAAGAGCCATCTACTAATGCACAAGTGAATCGTCCTTCGACACGAAGAGAGCGTGAGTTGCCTTTCGCTCTTTCTCGTTTCGTTTTGGATGCTTAACAGAGCCAACGTCGCATGCACACATATCTGTGCATCTATTGCATTGCCAATAGCGCGTCATGGACATGTGCATAGGCGTCGTGGTTCTGGGTCGCGTCGTCATCACCATTACGGGCATTCGTCGGACCACAAGTCACCCGCATCGCCGGATCTGTTTGCAATGGGTGAGATGATCACTTTTTTTTCATCATGTCCTTTTGTTTCTTTATCCTGGCTTGCTAATGTGTGACCTTGCCATCCCTGAAGCATTCGCCAAGGCGCAACAGGATCTGGTGGACGCTCCTCTCCTGACGACCCCACTCAGTGCAATCTCAAGCGGTGAAAGAGACAGCGAAAAAAGGGAGTCAGCGTCCCGATTCGAACCCTTTAATCTCCAATGCCTGGACACGCCTGTCCGCATGGCCCGGTTTGAAAATGACTCAAGACGGACCGATGTTGACGCGCGTGTCGTGAATGCGCTCCTTCAGGAAACGGCAGCGGCGACTGATGTGGCGAGGGCGTTGGCGGAGAGGGTAGAGGTTTTGGAGAGGGCGTTGCAGGTACGGGGTGGCGAGGAGGGTCAACTTCAGTGTCCAGTTGTGCCTCATTGGGGCGGCGAAGGCGAGGGCTTGGATGGCAAAGAGAATGGCGTCAAGGTCGTGGAGGACGAGTTGAGGTCGCAATTACGACTTGTAGAGGCAGAGAGGGACCAGGCACAACGGATCGTGCGTGACATGAAGGCGTATCTCTTGGACGAAGGGGGGTCGACATCGCAACGAGGATGACACGACGATCTACGGTATGGACAGCGTTTTATTTGTGGGTTTATGTACTGTACTACTACTACATGTGATAGACATCCATTGACTTTTTTTTTGTCGGACGATGCGTTATTGTATGCATCTTGATTGTACTTTAATATGTGGTACTACTAGGGGACATCATGATTTGCATGTTGTGGCGATCTGGTCGTGGCAACATTGTCGAGTCGAGACAAGTATGATCGATTGATCTTTGAATGTGCGAATGTCTCACTTTCTGGGCTGTCCTGATTATCTTGGAGTCGTATTGAAACGGTGGTAGCGTGAGCCTTGTATATGAGCGCGTCGGCGGGCGAACGCAGTAGATGGTTGAACGTTGAAGGGTCGGATTGTCGTGTGTGAGGTTGTCTCCGACGGGTGTCGTTGTCATGGACAGAGTCCAGGGTGATCGTTCATATATTGAATATGATGGCAACCTATTGATATGATAGTACAGCGATCCCGAACAGTTGGCAATGACTCCGAACTCCCGGACAGGGCACTCTGGAGTTCTCATCCTGTCCGTCCAATACATACGGTGGGACGGGTATCGCATCCGAGTCAATCCAGCCCTTTGCGCACTTGTCAGAGATGTCGCTTCGTTTTCTCCGAGTCAGCCGGCGTGCAGCTGGTCAGTGTACAATTTTACTGAGGATGCACATTCCATTGATACTGGTGGTTTGGACTTGCCCGTATCGGAAAATGTCTGTTTCGATGGTGTGTACGAGCCTCCTCCCGAGCCCTAATGATCGCGCTTGGTGCTTTCCCAAGGACTTTGGATCTCGTACTGAGCAGCCTCTAGGGGGTCCAGAGCGGCTCGCCCAAGCGCGGGCGCTGTGGATCGGCTCCGAGTCATCCGACTTGACAGGGTGTGATGTACACGTGGGTGGAACTACGGTTCCTCGTTGCCGGTCCAGGTTCTCTAAAGTGAGCCGTACGAGATAAAGTTATACCACGTCGTTGAACAAGGGGTCAGAATTTTCCATCGTACCATCACATTCATGAAAACGGCGGACTCGGTTTTTTGCGCCGTTTGTGCTATCCGTTCGGTCTAGGAGCTTCTCAGGTTTTACGACCCTCGGAGTCCTATGACGCAACTTCCAGACAAAGTGGGGTGCGATGAGGGTGACAAGCACTTCCACCGTAGTTGGCTGTAAGTCGCAGTAGGACACCATTCGTCCAGCCGAAACCCACTCGAACCGCATATTCACCATCAGACCCCGAGGAATCGACACTGGAGGTGTGGAATTTTTCATACATCTTGAATTGGACGATGAGTTGGATTCCAGTAGACACATATATGGCAACACTGAACGGACGACATGCGTTTCCAGTGTTGTTGATACTGTAAGGTTTGAGATTTGAAGCAGGAAGCTGGGGAAGCATGCCCGGAATAGAGCCTCCAGTTGGTGCCTACGAACAACCTGACAAACCGACAAGCAAAGGATAGGGGTATGCTCACCAGCCACACAGAACACTTGTGAAGTACTTGTCTTCCATCTCACGCTTGAGGGTGGCCGTCCAGCCTTCGCCAGCTGTGGCATTTTCACCGTTCGCGACACCAGTTCCGTTCAACGGTGAATATTGGTCCGGGTCCTGTTGATGTGACGTTTATGCCAGTCTGGTCGTCATGGAACGGTTGCCGGGAGCTGGGCCTTGATGAAATTGAACGGACCAGCAGAAATAAGTGTCGATTGTCCCAAGCCAGGTGTAGGAAGAACGTTTGTTGGAGCGTTGGTCTCGAGAGCGGTGATGTTGATGTAGTGGTGAGGAGGCCAAGTATTTGGTAGATCCCTGAGGGAAACGTCAGCGTTCGAGCCTTCGCGGAGACTGGCTAGAAGGAAATGGGCCTTGTCTGGGACAAGTCAGCTGTTTATCGCAAAGACGGCTAGACGGCCAACATTGCCTAACAATATTACTCGCGGATATACTGTGCAGACAAATGGGAACGTTGTTCTTAATGTTGAGACCGGGAATGCCAAGTTGCGAGACGGGCTGTAACCGTGAGCTGTGGTCCCAGCCGGTCCACTGGCAGTTGAGACGAGCCCGCTAAATAACTTGGGAACCTACCAGGAGTCAACTAGTCATGTCCGATAGTGCAGGGGTCATGCACATACGGTCAGGGAATCTTTGATGTATGGCTCTGAGCCTGATGCCGATAGACGGTGAGTTGACTGGAATGTGAGCAAATTACTACACACGAGAGACAACTTTGTGCACACATCAGAGCCCAATTGCGAATATGTTACTCGTACACTTCAGTATGGTATCGCAAGTGCACATTCATTCGCACCGCGTTCCGCGTGCCTCGTGCCTCGTGCCTCAATATATTGTGCGCGGTATCTGCGACGCCATACTTCAGGTACATCGAGGGTTTGAGAATAATAATAATAATAATAATAATACATAGACCCGGCTTATGTAACGGAGTAAACACGAGTTGACGTTTTGGTGGCCATCTTGTCCTTCCGCTACCCCACAAAGCTCGTGTAAGACGGCGCTGTTATTCAATTTCCACATACCTGATTTCTGAAGTCCCACCCCAACTCCAGGGGGTTTCCAGATCCGACGGAATGGTTGAAGGCCTTGTGAGTAGGAAATTTAAATTTCGATACCACAGATCGAGATGGCGTTGCGAGTCCTCCCCGTCAGCCTGAGCGTGGAGTCCAAAATGCGAGCGTTGCGAGTAGTCAAGGATATTATCAGTTGTTTCGGAGTGGCATGCAGTCCAAAACGTGCCTGATGAGGGGTGTGAAAAACCTCCATCCAAATGCATACCACCGTGACATGGTGATCTGTGGTGCTCAAGCGCTCACTTGCCACAAGGAGTTTGAAATTCGAACCTTCGTTTGCTGCATGGGTAGTACATGGGATTCAGAATCAATGGTGCCCCAGCGAAAAATTGAAACGTTTACCCCTTCTTACAGGTTCTTCCAGGTTCTGATCCGGCCCAGTACTTACGCCTCTCCTGTGAACTACAAGCAGGCTTCTCGCACAATCTCCTCATGTCCCCATTCCTGATTCAATCAACAGTCCCCGGTTCAAGCTCATTGGCTAACAGGCCTTTTTTTTTTTAAAAAAAAAGGCTCACTGGCTTGCGATGAATAGGCCCGACTCGATGCTAAAAATTCAAACGTACTACGTGGACATGTTGTGTCACACATTGATACATAATGTCCCAAGTTGCCATAAATGCTTGCAAGGTGGATTAACAGGGACGTTGACATGACAGCTCGGAATAAACCATCCGGATTGGTGCCTATTCGTGCGCAATCATGTTTCAGCTCCAGATATTTAACGCGAAATCGTCACTTCCCTTATTCGGTCAGCTTGCTCTATCGCTCACCTCATCCTCCCCCGTACACCCAGCATGCCCGAAGCCAGCAGCCACGATTTCTATGACAAAGAAAGAAGTAGCTACACTACCAACAGCGAGGCGTATACTGTCGAGGATGCGCCGGATCAAGTAATCGCACGGCGTTTCGGTGTCTATGGGCCCCTTCTCTCCAAACTCTTCAACAGTGGTGTTGAAGCAAGAGGCGTGGAGCGTGTGCCGGAACACCAGAGGCAAACGAAGAATTCCTGGAACAAGTCTGTTTCCTCTAGTTGAACCTGAGCATGCGCTGATCATTCTTTACAGCCTATTGATGTGGTGGTATGTTCACTCTCTCGATCTTGTTCCGTACCTCATAAATGGAATAGGTCGGTCAACATGGTACTTATGGCTATACCAGTAGGTGTATTGGGCCAATCCGTTTTCACTCTTACCCTACCGTGAGTCTCCGATTATCCGATATCAACTTATACTTATACTAGCCCAGTCATGCCGTCGCAACCATCCTCTGTTTTTCTACTCTCGGATGTATAGCAACTGCCTTTATCGCCACCCTTGGCCCACGGACTGGCTTGCGTACGATGATCATCTCCCGTTATAGTTCTGGGTACCTGGGTGGCGCCTTCTTTTCTGTCTTAAACATCATCACTCAGTACGTCTTCCTTACCGTGCCTGCCACCAGCCCCGTTGACACTTTGGCCTGTAGACTTGGCTTTGCCACGACAGCCGTTATCATTGGTGGCCAGACGCTTGCTTCGATCAATGCAAACACACTCCCCCTTGTCATAGGCATCATCATCATCAGTGTCTGCAGTCTCATTCCTTGTTTTGTCGGTTACGATATGGTCCACGTTTACGAGCGTTATGCCTGGATAGTCGCATTCTTCGTCATGTGCTGTCTTTATGGACTCGGCAGCAAAGCTGGATATGACGTGAACGCCCAAAAGCCATTGGAAGGCACCGGAAGAGCACTCATCGCTGACGTTATTAGCTTCGGCGCAATCGTCTTTGGCTCGGTAATCGGCTGGGCGCCCATCGCTGCTGACTACAATGTCCGCTTACCCGTCGATACGAATCCTTGGCGCGTATTCGTATTGACTTTCTGGGGTTTATTCCTCCCGATAGTTTTCACCTTGACATTGGGCGCTACGTTAATGACAATCACCGATCCCGCTTATATTTCTGCTTTTGGTTCAAGTGGGGGGACAGGTGCACTCATCGCCCAGGTGTTATCACCTTGGGGAACCGGAGGAAAGCTTCTCCTGGTAGTGCTGTCGTTTACCGCGGTGTGCGTCTTTTTCTTCTTGACTGAATCTTGCTCTTACGTGTCCACGCAAAAGGTCCAACAACATCCCCACTACATACTCCGCGGCTCTCTCCATACAAGCGCTTGGTCGTCCCTTTGCCATGGTACCCCGTTTCCTCTGGGTGTTCCTCGTTTTTGTTGTCTATACCATTGCCGGTGTTGCTGGACGGGAACATCTTAGTGCTATTCTCAGCAACTTTCTGTCCATATTGAGTTACTGGACAGCATTCTTTATCGTCATCATTGTAGAGGAACATTTCATGTTTCGGCAGGAAGGGGGTCGGTTGGGAGGGTATAACCTGGCAGATTGGGATAATCCTTCAAAGTACGTGCCGCTTGTATTACGTGGCTGTCGCAACGACATTCTGATGTGCTCTTCACGTCGCAGACTTCCAGTTGGCATCGCAGGCATCTCGGCGTGCTGTTTCGGAATAGTGGGCGCTGTGCTCGGAATGTCTCAAGTATGGTACACAGGACCGATTGGGAAAATGGCCGGTGCGACGTACGGCGCCGATCTCGGATTCGAGGTACGGTGTCATCGTCAAAATTAACCCATATCACTGACACTTTTCCTCTTGCATAGCTCGCAGCTGCTTTCGCAGCACTTACATTCCCACCTTTACGATGGATGGAGATTCGTTTCACGGGGAGGTAAGTAAAAACAGAGTTTGATCTCTGGTGTGGGCGGTCGAAAGTCTCTGTGGATGTACATGATCTATATTTATTTTGACTTCGAAGCTTGCTATTTTGATCGAGAATCGAGTGAGCCAGTACAAGGCATACCTGAGGTATGTAGTTGTCGTGTGTGGAAGTTAAAGCCAACCATACACCATTGCCACCCTTTGGCTGGCCCGACTCTCTCAAGGAGTTCAATGCGACCACGACGGCCATTCAGGGTTCTAGTTGGGATTGGTAGTGCATTTTCCTTCCATAGCCATGGCTCTCTCGAGCACTAAACTGCCTTCGCTACTGTCGTTATGGGATCGACGCGTGGAAAGTAAACAGGGGTTGGACAACCTGTTCCCTGTAGATACTCAGTAGTAGTCACTATATTGCAACCGTACAACTCAGTATATGCACCTTCTCGTTCGGGTTCGGCTGGCTTCTCTAGTACAAGATTTGACTCGTCCTTGACGACGCGATGGGTTGACGAACCTGATGGGATGTCTGTGGTCCTTGCTGGGTGGTTGGGGTAACCCAGATACGTCCGTCGTGCGTTTGCGCCGTTCTTGCTGACTCGCATATCCTCCAGCTAGTGTCTTCGTACCGACTCGTATCGGGTCGCTGTGTGCGCCGCTCGTTGCACCATCCTTCTCACCTTATCTCCCATCGTTTCCGACGCCATTTCCATTGTTCTGGCGCTGCGCATCGGCCTCGACACCTCCCGTTCCATCCGGCTCGCCTGGTTGGCCTCCTGGCCAACTCGACGGCTTCGTATCGTCGACGCGCCGCACTTCCTATCACCTTCAGGGAATCCTGGGCCGCTGTGGGAGTCGCCTGGCACGAGCATTTCGTCGTCTGGGTTGTCTGGCTCGTCTCGAGCTCCTCCAGGCGAGTTTTACTCGTCCTTTTGCTCCAAACGTTCTCGGACGCGTTCTGCCGCGTTACGCAGGTTCTTCTGCCTCTTTCTGGCGTCCTAAGCATGGTACGACGCTCCCAACGCGCCGGTTTCGTCGTGGGTAAGTCCGATGTTGTGGCTCGCGAGACCGTTTCACTCCCCCTCAAGCTCGACGCTCGGGGGTTCGCTCTGTCGTGTGATCGTTCGTACGGACTGGTGGGAGGTGGAGGTGTGTCTGGGAGTGGTCTGGGTACATATTCT
>JBBPQP010001388.1:0-10652 GCA_038092555.1 Boletus subgraveolens | reverse complement strand
GAGGAGGGTGAGTTTGCAAGCTGACCTCTGCCTTAGGCCTCATTCCTCAGCCCAAGGCAGGTCAGCATGCAAACTCACCCCCCCTTCTCTGAATTGCCAGCCTCCTATTCTAATTTTTATTGATTTCCTATTTTTTTTCTTGAAGCTAATTTAATGTTGAATCAAAGTCAATTATATTCTTCTTAGGGGTTCCTCTGATTTAGGTAGCAAGCCTGAGGGAAACATAAATAAAATAGATACCACCCAATGCTAAAGTGAAATTGATGTGGGAGTTGGTATTGAAACTTAAGGGAGTGTAGCAAATGGTTTTCAGTCAATAGTCTGCTAAATAATAATTGCTATATGCAATCCTACCTGTTCTTTCCAGTTCTGGAATGGTCCTTCCAGCTCAGAATAGTAGTTCTTTTGCTAAATCACAATTGCTACATGCATTAAATATATTTTTGCATATTTGGGCAAAATGTGGGCCATACTCACTTTTCCTTGACCTCCGGTTTACGAACATACTTGGCCACGTATTAGAGCGAAAGATGCGCGCTTGCCTAGTTCGGGTACGCCAATTCTCGTACTTATTTTCTACACGTGCTTATCATCTCTAAAATTAACGCGTCCGTTCACACCTTATAATAACTACCTCTGGGCGCTTGCTAGTGGCCCAGTATAATTGCCCATCCTTACCATCGTGGTAATGATATCTCCGAGTTCTCGATGGAAAAATCACTCTCAAGCTACCTTGAGGAGGTAGCAGTGCCTAGCGAGACATCCAATAAGTAGTCAGGGAACTCAAGGTTGCTGACAAGGGTTTCTGTAGATTCGTTCGTGTTTGCTAATGTTATCGCACTGACTCTTGTTTCGCAAAGTCACTTCAGGCCAACTACCGGATCTCTCGATCTGAGTACGACATTGTCCTTACGTTGGGCCGTAGCAAGCACGTTGATATACCCCTCTAGGGAAATTATTGTACACGCGCGCCGCCAGAACCCACTCAATCTCCCCCTACGATGCAACCTCGTACAGAGGCATTTGCTTCCTGTCCTCCGATCCGGTCACAATTCTCCTCCCATCTGGCGAGACATCTACCGCACCCACCAATTTCTCGTGTCCTTTGAGTGTGGTCACCTTTTCGTGGCTTTCCGCATTCCATACAATCACCCGCCCACTACTCGTCCCACCCACCACCCACTTTCCGTCTCGTGACACCGCGATATTGATAACAGGACTCCGCGGTCCCCACCTCCTCACTATCTTCTGCTCGCCACTGTCGAATCTTACCGTCCCAGCCCCTGCTCACGAATCACAATGTGCTTCCCACCGACGAGGAAGGCGACTGAATATATGGTACTTTGACCATTACCATTGATTCTGATTGACTCCGCTCCCTTTTCGTGAACGTTGCTGGAGGGATGGTTTTCACACGACTCTCGGGTCCCTGCCCATATCGCACGTTCAACTTTGCCATCTTCGGTCGTTGTTGCTTCCTTTTGCCGACTGTTCCTGGAGGCCGGTCGGTTCCCCCTCTGAGGCGACTCTTGTGTTCTCGTCAGTTCGTCCTTTCAATTGTCCAGCACACATACTCACCATTCTTGGCCCTCAGGCGTATTTTCAAAAACATACTCGGCTGGGTATCAGAGCAATAGAAAGATGCATGCGTGGTCGTTTACTTGCGGAACGCCGTTGGTACCTGGCATACACACACACCCCCACAGCGACATGTGCATCGGTTCACATACTTAAAATTGGGACTCGAGGATGGTGACGGCGAGAGCTACTCCCGCGGCTTCCGACTTTGATGGTGTTGCCCTTTGCCTGTCTCGTGTGCGCCGAGTTTATGTTCAGCTTGTTGCATTTCAATCTCCCAACTTGCAGCTTTTGTGAGATCGATGCTGTACAACGTTGATCATGCTTCATTTGGCTACAAGATATTACGTTTGTGTTTCTGCTGTATGTACAAAGGATGGTACAAATGCCTTCTTAGCCAGTCATTCTCTTAATGGGCAATGTGATGGGAATCGTCGAGCTGTATGTGAAATTCTTGAATGTTTGTTCCGAGACGTGCAATTTTCATGTCTAATAGACGTAAATGTCAACGAAACGCAAGTAAGGGTAACGATGAACACACCCCACTGTTGCTTCGTGCATAAAGTTCGGCACGAAGAGACTCGATGGCCATGTTGAGCCTATTCTTCTCCTGATCGGCTTTGTGCTGAGATTCAGTGAGCTCAGCACGAAGCTCTTGGACGGTATTCTCAAGTTTCGCGATATTTTTCTCTGGTGGACAGGGATGTCAAAAAACACGAGTGAGCGTCCCGATGAACGCACGTGAACTCTCGTGCTGTGCACGAAGATCGCGAACATCAGTGAGAAGCAATTTGACAGTCTCCTCGAGATTGGCGTTTTCCCCTGTAATGGGTGAGATCTCCGGCTCACAGGGGACCTGCATCAGTCAATTAACCCGTCCGCTACCTGGAAGCCATCTCCCGCTGTGATATTTGATGTAGATGCACTTACATCGTCGCAGTAGGGTGAGGGGAGGATATCATGAAGACTCCTGAGGATAGCTGATTTAACTCCACTAGTCACGAAGTCATAGTTGGATGAGATGGCCATGGAGAAGAGGACATCTGCATGCTCGATGATGGCCCCAATTTGCTTGTGCGTCGTAGTGTCCCAGAAAGAAATGGATGAATTTGCAGCAGCTGCAATGAATCTTCCATTGCTTGCCAGGGCGATGCCCCTGGGATCGTTGCTACTGTGAACAGGCCATTCCGAGAGCGTCGCCCCAGTGGACACATCAAGGCACTTGATGTTACCGTCCGATAAGGCAAACAAATGCTTGCTATTACGGAACCAGGCGAGGGATTGGTCGAATGAGCCTGCTTTGACTGGGATATTGATAAAGAGGCGGCCGTCCTGACTGTCAAAGATCCTGATGGAGTAAATTTCGCATGTCGCAGTGGCGAGGAGGCGACCGTCGGGCGAGTAATTGACCGCCGCCAGGGTATAGTCGTGTTTCAAGGGACCAAGCAGCCGCTCGCCAGTCGAGAGAGACCAAACGCGGACAGTCGCGTCATGCGATCCGGTCGCGATCCTCGTTCCGTCTGGTGACACGTCCACCGCCTCTACCGGATATTCTGGATGTGCTGCAAATTCGATCTCTTTCCGGTGTGTCTCTGCATCCCACACCGTCACCAAACCGCGTTCCGTGCCACTGACGACCCACTTTCCGTCTGGTGACGCTCCGAGACTTAGAATGGAGTCTCCGGTTCTCATTGGTGTCTCTACCATCCGGCCATCTTCCGTTCGCCAATGTCGAACTTCGCCTTCATATCCACCTCCCACAATGTTCTTCCCATCAGCAAGAAAGGCAACTGAACATATGAACTGTGAACGCTCGATTTCAATCGTAGAACTTGAAGGCGAAGTCATTGAGACGACTCAGCTTGAGAGGTGGTTACCCATCAGCATTATACACACGCTCGTCTCCCCCGATTACTCACCATCCAGTAAATGTGGAATAATTGTTATTCTAGAAAGAAAGACAAACTTGCCAGCACCTCGATGCAATTTCGAAACCCAACCCTCAATCAAAACGGAAGCAGGCAGGCCACGTAAAACTGGTCCTTACACTCAGCCTCAGAAAATCAGGTTGTGAGTCTGCGACCGTGGATGGATGGGGTTGAGATATGAAGATGTGGGAGACTGATAGTGGAGTTCAAACGAACAGGGGGGACGGCGATGTCGGGGATCTCCGAAGCTCCGACTCGGCACGAGTCTCGGATCGTTACCCCGCTCTTGGATCAGTATCCTCAGAAAAACATGTTAATCGCGAGAATCGGCTGTAGCTACTGAGTACTGAGGTTAAGGCAAGATGTGTCGTAACAAGAGTTCATAGTGCTGAAGTTGGAGGCTACTATACTTCGATCGTATGAATGTTGTCCATCAAAGTCCGTCAGCGACACCTCCACGCGAACTTGAATTGTGATCAAACTGTCCGCGGCGACTCACTTGTACTCTACACGCGACAGCGGGGGGAATAGGAGTGCGTCAAATGGATGCTTGAGACGAGTGACGAGCCGAAGTGCTTGCGTGGTTTCTGTCAAGTGCAGCCGGTCCAAGCGAGATTTGTGACGTCTCCAGATCCCGTCAGAAAGTGCTCGAGAAGTCGACCAGTCGCCTGATCACCCTCACCATAAATCACCACTGGCAGAACTACAACATTAAATACGCTAAACAGCGAGAATGCAATGTCTTCTTCACATGTTGTTTGGCGCATGCAAGTTAGACAGAGATTCTCGCGAACCCTGGGCCTGTCTAAGCCTGGACATTGGCTGGCCAACTCCTGTGTAGCAAAGTTCATTAAACGTCTCCGTCAACGTGCTGCTGATAATATCGCAGCACGCGCGAATATGTACAATAGCTATTTGCTCGTACTGTCAGCCCAGAAAATGGTGGGTGGGTGGATCAGCGGGTCAAGTACCACATAATGCTTGGAAAGGAGTGAAGGGATGGCTGAGAAGTTGCCGGTGAGGAGCTTCAAAATTGAAGGAGAAACTGAGTCGTGTAATGACGATTAAACTGCATGCGGAGTGACCTCGAGTGGGCTTGCTGAGAGTTTGGCCGGGCCGGAAGGTCCGTTCCGGCCCGCACGTCGCCTTGTCCGCTTCGTCAAAAGCGACGTATGGTGAGCAGGCTACATTGCGATAACAGTCCAAACGTTCAGTCGATGTACATGTTGTGGATCTTGCAGGTACGACTACATTGTACATATCTAAGGAGTGGAGGTATCACGAGTCCGACCGTTCCAATTACGTAAATAGGTCATTCCAAGAAGCAACATACACTACCTGCCCTAATCTTATATTCTCAACCCTGGCAAAGCCCTACGGTTTCCCAAACTTGATCACCCACGTCTCCTTGCACGTCTGCATCCCAGGGAGTAGCCGTTTCTTCTCGAACTCCTCGTCCCGCTCAAGCCCCTTGAAGGCCGTCGTCTCACCCAGCCAATCGATCCTCTTTAGACGCACGTCCTTATCCTTATGGTTCCTTGCTTTTACTGCTTGCTCGATCTTCTCCTTCTTCGACTTGTCATGCATGACGATGCCCCACTCTGAGTCTGCGATCGGTTCCTGGAGCATTGCGTAGAGACCCTCGAAGATGGCACTGCACGTGATGACTGACCCAGCGGGTGCGCGGATGTCTAATGTCCAGGGAAAGGCTTTAGAGATGATGCGGATATCATGCGTGGGCTGCGCGAACGCAGGCTGGAGTGCAATCTGTTGGTATGTGGAAAGAAGGATTCCGTCCCGTGTCGCTTTGCGGAGGTCATAACGGATGTTTGTCGCATCTGCTGCGAGCGCGGGGTTCAAGTGAGGATGTTGCGATTGCGCGCGATCGACTGTATCCAGAGTGTGTGAAAAAAAGAGGTGAATAGGGAGGTGAGACGGGAGCTTACAGAAGTGCCATCCGGATGGTTTTTGATAATAGGAATCATTGTGCTGTGGGAGATAGACATGAGGATTGTATGATGTCTGGTACCAGGGATAGCGATTTGCGTAGGGATCCATGTACTGTGTGAGTGGGATGAGAAAAGGTAGTCGTGGCTGAGAAGAGGGTGTCAGAGGCTGCGCTTTAAAGGCGCGAGTCTTGGGCGCTTGAGACGAAATTGATGGCGAGAAATCTAAATCAGCTGACTCCGCGATCAGGCCAGCACGCCGAACTTATCGCGGAAGATCATTGACATTTGGTGCTAACTTGATGGCGCGAGCTGGGATGAGTCGTATAGAGTACATACTCCTGTCTGAAAAACTTCTGCAGTCAAAGTGACACAAATCAGACTCATTTCGGAAGCGCTAATACCAATGATAAGTACCATTGTCAATACATACATACGTTATAGGGCTGTGTGGCTTGTCTTGCGCAAGGCCACGTAGGAAAACGATTTGGAACGCGTCGTAAGCAATACCGACGCATGAATGCCGGGAAATACAAGGATTGGCGCGTTGGTCCGAACGCGATGCCTCTGTGGCTCTGCATGATGAGAAGAAACATTCGTGCACACCGCTCAGAGCATAGCTATAGCTGATGTGGGTTCATTGATATCACGAGCTGTGATGATCAAGAGAGTGTCGTGAAAAATCAAAGATGAGAGAGCTGAGACGTTGTGATCAACAAGCGGTCCGAGGGGCTCGGAGTGCTGACCGTCAGAAATCGGGCCCATCGGGTACGGACGGAATTAATGTGAGTCAAAGTGGAAGCGGAGTTTTAACGCTGTCGTCAGCCAAAATGTCGCTGAGTTATCAAAAAGAATCTGATTGGTTACATAACCGAGTTTGACTCTGTTTGTGGTGGTGTACCTGTCACTTAGCGGAAATGCGACGAGCACGAGGAACAACCTGCTAGGTCGCTGACTGTTTCAAACCACGTCAACAGCAAAGTCATCGTCGTGTCAGTGGATATTGTCTGTAGCAGGATCTCAGCTTGGAGATCGTGTTCGACATCAACTTATTTGCGAAGATGGTGATGCCGAAGCACGGTGCTCGTCCATCGCAATTTGGACTGATCAAGCTTGGATCAAGCCACATTCGGCTGATTTTTGCCGGGCGAAATTGGCTTACATAATGTATGTATTGAGTGGCACAGATAAACCCGAACGTTCCTTGTTGTCTCCTACATTCACCCATGTCTTTCGCTTCCACTTTCCGTACCCCCGTGCGTAGGGCCCTTGGCTCTGCTTCCACTAGGAGAGCTGGTGCGCGAGTTCGGGTATCCGCGTTCAGGGCTTTCTCTACCGAGGCTCCCCCTCCTCCCCCTCCAAAGCAAAATTTTGGTCTTTATGCCGGCTTAGGAGCGGTCGCGGTTGGAGGGGTTGCTTACTATCTTTTGAACTTGTCCCCCGACTCGTCCAAATCTATCCCAGCTAAATCGACTATTGCCCAGAAGTTCGTTCCTACCAAGGCAGACTACGAAAAGGTGTGTTTCTTGCTTTTACCAAAACGACCCCCCGAACCCAACTGGTTCCAGGTGTACAAGCGCATCAGTGAGGTAATCGACGATGCCGGCAGTTATGATGGTAGATATCTGTACCATCCACTGCCTTCGTAGTCGCTTATCGATCCCCGGCAGACGGCTCTTTTGCTCCGGTTTTGCTTCGTCTTGCATGGCACTCTTCTGGCACATACGACAAGCATTCCAACTCCGGTGGAAGGCATGTTCTGCATGCCCTTCGACCGTAGTTGTACTTATTATGCTTACTTCCAGCAACTACGCCACCATGCGCTTTGAACCCGAGTCGTTGCATGACGCCAATGCAGGCCTTCACGTAGCTCGTGGCCTCATGGAAAAGCTCAAGAAGGAATTCGAGTGGATTTCTTACGGTGACTTGTGGAGCCTTGGTGGGGTTTGTGCAGTTCAGGAAATGGGTGGGCCCAAGATTCCTTGGAGACCCGGACGCGTCGATGGGGTCGCCAAGGATGCAACTCCGGATGGGCGACTTCCGGATGCAACCCAGGGATCATCCCACCTTCGGGACGTGAGTCTCAATTTTTGTTTCTGTTTGCGAGACGAATCTGACCATGCCATTCAAATAGATTTTCTACCGTATGGGCTTTGATGACCGAGAGATTGTAGCGCTTTCTGGAGCTCACGCTGTCGGCCGTTGCCACTCTGACAGGTAAGAATACCATTGCATCCTACATCCATACCAATGTGTCATGGCGCATTTATTAGATCTGGGTTCGAGGGCCCCTGGACGTTCTCCCCGGTTACTTTCTCGAACGAGTACTTCAAGCTACTGTTCAATGAGACGTACGTCTTACCAGCTGTCGCTCCTCGGTATACCGCTGATAGAGATTGATAGATGGGTCTGGAAGAAATGGAACGGTCCCAAGCAACTCGAGGACAAGAAGACTCGAACTCTCATGATGCTGCCGTATGTGTCTATCGCATGCTCATACCAGGACTAACTGATACGTCCTCTCCAGAACTGACTACGTTCTTACCCAAGACAAGGGCTTCAAAAAGTGGGCAAAGGCGTATGCTGACGACGAAGAGCTCTGGTTCAAGGAGTACGTTGCCAGATTCCCGATCCCCATTTCTCTTGTATCGCAGATGTGACTCACGCACCTGCCCTAGCTTTTCCGCTGCGTTCTCCAAAATGCTCGAGCTTGGTGTACCAGCCAACCAGCTTCAGTCCTCTGAGCCTTGGATTATGGGTGACGCGTAGAAGGGAGTTGCAATGGCGTGTACGTGCATAGACCAGATCTATCCGTGGAACTTTGAAGCTCCTCGGTTGCGTGGGTATATCACTGTATACCACGATGTGTTTTGTTTTGGGGATCGGAAGTAGGATTGTATGCTACATTTACCTTTTATAAAACCCAGCTCTTTTTGCATTCCTTTTTGAGGTGCGAATCTTGGCTTCGAAGCGTCTTCTTTGGTGGTCGGTTGTGGAGAGCCAACATTCTATCAGGGGGCACTCCTCGCCTATCTTTGGTCCGAATTGATCCGCATGTCGGAGTAGGGCGGATCACTGTATACAAACGCGTACCACTGGCACGACGTCAGCGCTTGGTCATTGCCTCTGACCGCGTCTTGGTCAGGAATGTTGACACGGCCATTGACCGCACCTGCCGCTTCGACTCAACATCCATCTGCTGACATGTGCCATAGGGGCCGGCGAGCTCTCCGGTGTAGTGGATGAGTTTACTGGACATCGTCGTGTGAGGTACCACACGCTTCAAGAGTGAACGATCAAGATGTATGATCGAGGTAACATATACTCGGTCGCTTTGCGGGCTGGTGAGGAGCGTGTCATGACCGATTGGTGCTGGTAAGGAGTCGGTGGGGAGGGTGGGGACGGTAATAGATGCTGGAAATTTTGTTTCGGAGAGTGGGTGGTTAACAGAACCTGTCCGAGGGGCTAGCAGAGGATACAGGACAGACATACACTGGGAACGAACACTACGGCAACTTGGTGAGCAAAAGTTGCCTCGTAGACAAGGCTGAGTGCTGAAGCTTGTTGGACTATTGTTTGTAGGTTTTAACGACGGTGTATCCGGAAGCTGGAGAGGCTTGGTGACGTCACGAGGTCATTGGAGAGTCAGGCGCAAAGTGATCCGTGCGTGGGGCCGAAACCATCCACGCGAGATAAGCGTCGAGATGATCCTTCCTTCACTCTGGAATCATGGAATGAGAATGAACGAACACAACAACCAAAGACAGGTCACCACACCAGTTCTCGTTCTTCGCATCCTATATGGTTTCACTGCTATCTAAACTCACCTGCCTCGGGGGTGATCTAAGTAACCAGAGTTCATTATCACCATGACGATGGTGGAAAGCAATAGGCGGCAGCGAGAAACGGTCGCGCGTGAGTGTGTGAACAACGACGGCGAATTGTTCCTGCAGTTGCTCTCGATATTTCTGCAAGTATGATTGCTAGGATGATATGGCGGTCACGGTCACGGAAGGGTACGTACAAGAGCAAGATAAGTAAACTTACGATGCTAACTGTTCCAAGACTCGACTACAGATGGCCGCTCCTCGTCCGTCACCGATGGTTCCCAGAGCAGAAGTTATAGAAATGAATGGTCGGGAAGCCATATGGTCGCTCGCATTCCTCGCTGATGGGAAATACATTGTCGGTGGAGGAAAGGAAGGAATGGTCAAACGCTGGGAAACCAAAGACGGTCGCAAGGTGGGAACGCCAATGGTCCATGTGGGAGAATCTGTTCTCAACGTGGCGGTATCACTCGACGCGAAGTTGATCGTAAGCGGGACGGATGGTGGCTGGCTTACATACGGTGTGGAATGCAGTGACCCATGAAAAGGTTACCGAGCTTAAAGTGCATGCAAGAGCGGTCCATGCGGTCGACTTGTCGCCGGTATCGCCAAGAGTTGCCACCGGATCCAATGACAAGACAGTTTGCGTCTGGTCAATCTTGACTGGAAAACAGCTACTAGGCCCTCTGCAACACGACAACTATTTGGCGTCAAGTACTCTCCCAAAGGAGATCTCCTTGCCACTGCAGCATGGGCGTCTAACTCGATCAGGATCTACAACTCTCAGAAAGGTCACCTTCTCCTTGACACTCAATCAGTGTCGATTCATCCGTGAACCAATCACTCGTCTGGTCAACTGGTGGCGAGCAGCTTTTTGTTTTATCCCTCGATGGTAGAATCCATTGCCTCAACGTATCCACTGGAGCCCAAGTTGCTCTCTTGGCCGATTCACAGCAGTAGTAATCCCAGGTGTATCTCCTTAGCCGGTAATGGTACATTCATCGCAGCTTCCGCAGGATCATCGGTCTCATTTTGGGATGCAACCACGCACATGCAAATCGGGCACGTCGTCGACTATGCCGACCTGATCCGGTCCATGGTCATTTCGCCCGACAATGCTCAGCTGGTGAGCGGGGGAGATGACCAGAAAATTGTCCTTCGACATCTCAGAGATATCATTCCCGAATCCTATTTCGTCGATGTGAGTCTTCCGATAACAAAAATGCCTGTTGGTCGGAGATGTTTCACTAACAACAGCCTGTTTATCGCCTTAGACTCGTCTCCGCCAGCGGAATGAAACAATTATCCGTATGGCGCACAAAATTGGAAAGCTAGAGGAGACCATCAAGTCCCTTTACGCTGATATTCGCGTG
>JBBPQP010001387.1:0-10656 GCA_038092555.1 Boletus subgraveolens | reverse complement strand
CAATGCACTTTCACCTCAAAACCTGTCCTGGCTTTCCCCAACCCCTCCAAACTGTTCACTGTTATGACTGACACCTCTCTTATGGTGTCCAGTGGAGTCTTGATGCAACCTGATTCCAATGGCAACCTGCGCCCTTGTGGGTATATCTCCTGAACGTTCTCACCAGCAGAACACAACTATGATGTCTTTGACTGTGAACTACTCACCATCATATATGCTTTGGAGGAATGGCACTAGTATCTACTGGGCTCCTCCCACCCAGTTGTGGTCCAGATGGATCACAAGAACCTCATGTACTTCAAAAAGCCATGGAAGCTGTCACACCAGCAAGCATGCTGGTTGCTCTTTTTGCAGGACTTCGACCTGTCCTATGTCACTCTTCTAGGGAGTAAAATGGCCCCCACAGATGCCTGTCCCAGAAGGACAGTGTGGATACATCCCACAACAATGCTGCTGTTCAAGTGGTACCTGATAACACCTTTGACCACCAACTTTGTGCCATTGACTTGGCATTGGCTGACAAGATATGCTCCTCCTCCACCACCAATCCTCTCATGTTGGACATCCTCTATCATATGGAGGAAGAATCCCCCTCTCTCAGCTGCATGGTTGCTGCCAACTGGTCCTATATTGAGGGCTATCTGTACTTCAAGAATCGCCTTTATGTCCCAATGGATGCCCATCATGACCTTGTATCTGCACCCAGGTCATGGTGGCCACCTCCAAACTGTTGCACTTCTTTCTCATGACTACTGGTGGCCTGGCCTTTCCTCCTTTGTCCAGCGCTATATCATTGGCTGCACCATTTGCCAGGCATACAAGATACAGACCCACCCCACCATTCCCCCCCTTGTCCCCCTTGATTTCACCACCACCCATTCTTTCCAACACCTCTCCGTGGACCTGATCACCAACCTACCATCAGTGCAGGGCTTTGATTCTGTCATGGTCATAGTCAACCATGGGCTTATAAAGTGGGTAATACTGGCCCCTTGTACAAAAATGGTGGATGCCACCAGCATAGCCCGTTTATTTTTTGAACATGTGTTCAAATGCTTCAGTCTTCATGACCATCTGCTCTCCAATCAAGGCCCACAATTCACGTTGGCCTTCACCAAGGAACTCGCCCACCTTCTTGGATATAACATCTCCCTCTCCACTGCGTACCATCCCCAAACTGACAGGGAAATGGAACAGTACAACCAAGAACTGGAGACCTATTTGTGCATATAGTATACTGCAATGGTATTCTCCAGAAATGGCTAGACCTTCTTTCCTTCGCAGAATTTGCCCACAACTCGGCGGAACACTTGGTCACCCACAAATCACCATTTGCCCTGATGCTCAGATATTCCCCTTGCTCTTATCTGGCAATTGGAAAAACTCTCAACCCTGCCCTCAAAACCTGCCTTTCCGACCTAGATAAAGCACAGAAAGAAGTGGAGGCTGCGCACATCCTAGTACAGCAGAAAATGAAAGAACAAAACCTATCCTGGTTCTAGCCATGGAAAATCAGAGATAAGGTGTGGCTCAACAGCCGCAACCTTAAACTACAGATTCCATTTTGGAAGCTATCCCCTTGCTGAACCGACCATTTGAAATCTCCACTGTGATCTCCAAAGTCACTTATCAGCTAAAGCTTCCATCACAATGGAAAATTCATGACATTTTCCATGCCTCCTTGTTATCATCCTATTGGGAAACCCCTGAACACAGACCCAACTTTCCTTGCCCACTCCCTGAACTCCTTGGAATTGAGGAAGAATACAAAGTGGAGAAGATCATCAATCATCATGGAATGCCCCAAAGGAGGCAATATCTTGTGCATTGGTAGGGATACCCAGACTCAGAACAAACATGGGAATCCAAATCCCACTTAGGAAACGCCAAGGTGGTACTCTTTGAGTATAAAAGAAGGGTTGGACTCTAAAACCCCTCTCTCTTAAGTACTGTCACCATTGCCCATGCCCTTCCCCTTTGTCCCCTCTATTCCCCTCTTCACTTGCATTGGTCGTCTCCCACCCTCTGTCTGTCACCTACTCTATGTCAGCATTCTTGAAAGATCTCAAATGTCAGAGGCACTCAAGTCCCTTCCCTTCTTCACAAGCGATGAAACGCTCTGCCACCTCGTCCACCAATACCACCTCTACACCACCCTTCAATCCCTTCTCCCCTGGGCCTTTAGGGTCCAGACAAGTACCCCTTCCTTCTTGGGCCCCAGCCTCCTTGATGGAAGAGACTCTCCCCCCCTCCATTCTTGCCATCAAGCAAACCGTGCTCAAACTACGAAACAACACCCTGGACCACCTGCACATTGCAGGAATCAACCTCTGCCTCTCTCTCATACCCATTAGAGAGCTATCCATTATTTTCAATCCCATCATCTTTGCCCTCCCCCAGGATGAACAGGAGAGATATTACAACAACACTCCTGACCCTGCTGTCTTTGTCCGCTCTCCTGGATCTGATACTTTCTTCCCAACTGACACTCTTGTTGGATCAGGAGAGCTCAGTCCCTGACTCAGTGATGGAGAGGCTGTTTCAGGACATCATGGAACCATTCTCCTCTCTCCCTGAGAGACCTCTTCCCCCTCCCCCTCCATACCTGGAGTGCCCTCTGCCCAACCCCTCCCAGCCACTCATCAACTCATCAGGCATGCCCACCATCTTCTTTTCTTGGATGGCCTCCCATTGTGGCCTCCATGCTCTCTTTCCCCACATTGGGAGATCCTTCAGTAGTCTGCCTGCCCCTCTACATCTACATTCCTAGTGGGACTGGGAACCAGTCAGGAACCACTGGATTGGATCCCAGTCACCCAGCTCCAACCATGGATAGTGACCCCCAGCCTGATGTGGGCCCTGTACCCCATGTATCCACTCCCCACTCTGACACCCCCACTATACCTGTGGAACACTTGGAGCACACCCAGTGCTTCCAATGCAAACAGTTTGGGCATATTCAGCAGAACTACCCCTGGTACTGGTGCCGATTTTGCTGCATTGTTGCCCCTGGACACATTCAATCCCTCTGTCCCAACTGACAGTGTACCAACTGCTATGCCTGTGACCACATCTGGTCCCAATGCCCTTATAACCTCCCCTCCAATTTCTGGGATCTCACCAATTATGAAATCAATGAGGGAGACCACAGCAGATGATGTTGAGTCTGAGATGGTACTTCAGATCAATGAAGGGGGTAATGTTACGGTTGAGGAGACCCCATACTCATTTTCTCCTTCTCCTCCTCCTCACCATCTTCTGACTCCTATCCCTTTGTCAGTTATCCCCCCATCTTACCTTGACTACCCCAGCTCTTTCCTCTTCGCTGAGATCTTCCACAATCTCCGAGATTACCAGATTCCTGCCTTCACCTGGGCTGACTTGCTAGACAAGTCACTGTTCAAGGAATAAGGCTATGCCTCATTGCCTCCAGATACCCCCATCCTCACTGCCTCTGGACTCTCTCTTTCATTTCCCTTTATGACTCTCTCTTTCATTTCCCTTTATGACTCTTACTTATGTTCCTCTGACTCACATAGACACTGCCCTTCTACATAGCCTTCTCTCACAGGTTATGCATTTCCCTTTCCATCCATCTTGTTTACCTCACATGGTATGTGACATGACATGTCCCTTTCCTTATTTATCTGTAGGGCTCTGATACCTGCCCTAAAGTACCTACTATATATATTGGAGTGCTGCCTGTACCTCTCTCTTTCCTTAACCTTGATATACACTTATTTGTGTTGTCAACTTGTTCCTCAAGATCCCCTCCCTTGTATCTTGCCTCCTCTTTACCTCATCCTCTCTTCTACCAACTCTGGGCCAGTCCCAGTCTGTTGACTTTGGTCAAGCCATTCACAAACGTGTACCATTGTTACACCAGTTGTTACAGTTTTGGAGCACCCCTGGTCTTTTTCCTTTCCCATGACCCCATGCCCATCACGTGACTGCTCCTGTTACTGGACCACCCGCCACTGGCGCATCCTAGCACTTGTTTATGCCCAACATGATGCATCCTACAACAGCCTGGCTCACCTTCCTGCACTGCCCTCCCCAGTGCCCCTCAACACAGCCACCCTCCTGTGCTCTCCCTGTCCAGATACCCCAGGTCCACCCTGGATACCCCCTGGATCCTTCCATGGCATTGCCTCTCTGCATGCCTCCCTGCACTACCCTCCTCAGTGCCTCTTCACACAGCCATCCTCTCTGTGCTCATTCCAATCCTGGATCTTCCCTAGATCCTTCCTGGAATATCCCCTCCCAGATCTTCCCACCACACCACCTTCCTTGGTGTCTCTTCACACAGCCACCATCCTATGCTCCCCTCAGCAACTTCCCATCTTAGTTGAGCCCAGAACTCACTTTGCATTGCCACCCATCTTGTGTTGTGCCCAGACCACAGCCCATCCTTGTGACCACTCACATGCCATCACAACACATTACGCCACGATGATTCTCACAACATGTCCTTATGCTTGTGAACTTCCCACAGCAGACCCCTCCTGCCATTCCTGTCTTTGCCCTTGCTATACAGATACCGGGTTTCCCTTTACAGATTGGACTCTTACCATATTTAGGTTAGACTGTGCACAGACCATCTTTCCCAGATAGAATATACCTGCCCTAAAGCCCTTATGGCTGGAGTATATAAGTTAGAGCTCTGCTCTAACACCTCTCTCTCTCTAACCTTGATCTGACACCTAAAGTGTACACCTTATGGTTACTCTTGTGGTATTCATCATCTGTTCCCTGCAATCCCCTCTTGCTTGCCCTCTACCTTGCCCTCCCCTCCTTCCTCCTTTGTTGAAGGACTCCACCACCATCGACAACCTTGAACCATATGGGTTCTCAGTTATCTTCACCAATGACCTCTCTGTTGTAGGCTCCATTCAGGAAGACTCCATCTTCCTGTCTTGCCTCCAACATCTTGCCAATGTTGGCTAGTCTCTAGGTTCTCTACTCCAGTACAGAGAACTAGACCTCCTTGCTGTCGACCCCATTACCCCAAGACCTTGCCCAAGTCAAGGTTGTTCAACCTTGCTCACCTTGGACTGTTGATTGTTGTCTGTCTAGGGATCCTTGCCCTAGCAACATCTCTCATTTGTCACCAGGTTCCTGTTAAGCCTGAAGGTATCCTATGAGTTAGGACCAACAAGAGTTAGGTTCAAGGCAGACTATCTTTGTGTCCACTTGTACAACTACCTCCAGTCATAGTTGTAACACTGGTCATAACAATATCAAGGTTATACCTTCACCGGTGCTATCAAGCCTGAACCCCTGGAGATTACCTGGTGGTAGTCTAGAACCCAAGCAAGACGTGGCCCATACACCTAGACTCTCTACTCTATCAAGATAGAGAAGCCTCTTTTGACAAAGAGCAACACATCTCCCCACCACAACCCAATCCCCCATCTCATGCCTTCTCTCCCATCCCTCACTCTGATTCTCCCCAATCCTCTTGAAGGATTAGTTCTCAGCCAAGAACTGGAGCCTTCACCCCACCTCATCATCACACCCCATCCCCTGCTCTATCCAGAGCCTCCTCTAGTGGACATCACCAACCAGAGATCCAGGTTGACCCCCCTACCCAACCTCCCATCTCTGAGGAAACCAAAGAGGACTCTGACAACAACAGACAAACCTACAAAGACTTTATTAGAAGAATAGACCTCCTTCCTGACCTACTCCCAGGTCCACCTGATAATAACCCAGAACCAGGAGACAAAGACAACAACAAAGATGATAATATGTCCAAAGTTAAAGCTACCTTACCAGAGGAGTTCTCCAGAGAATCCAGTGATGCAAACAGATGGCTCATGGCTATGGAGGGCTACTTCTCCCTCAACGATATGCTCAGAGACCTCATGAAGAATTATATCTTCCTCAATCACATGCAAAAGAGCAGAGGAAAGGTCTTTGCAGAAGCATGGCTCGCCAAGATTAAAGATGGAAGGATTTCCCATGGGGAAACCCACTTTGCTGCAATTAAGAATGCATTCACCAACACGTTCACCCCTTATGACACTGCTGCCCAAGCACAAGTCGAACTCTCTTCACTTGTACAGGATACCAGAGATTCCCAAGGATTCAAGAAATACATCTCCAGCTTTTCTCTCCTCTCAGTTTGATCCAAGATCACTGATCTCAATGCACTACTGGAATGGTACCTGCGAGGACTTGACCCTCAGATTGCCACCCAGCTCACCATATCTGGAACCCTCCAAACCACCACCTCCATGGAAGGTGTCTACAAGGAGTTGTCCAAGATCGAGGGCAACTTTAAACGAATCCAAAACATCAGGAGGGGGCTGAAACCGGCTTACAGAGGCCATGGTCATGCTCACAATCCCAATGCTATGAATGTTGATAAGATCACCATCAGTCCTGGGGACTGCTACCAATGCATTAGGAAGCATTTGTGCTTCATCTGCAAGAAGAAAGAATGCTCTACTAGGAATCATCTGGGTTATGAGAAGAGTGGTGGCCCAAATAATGCCAAGGCCAGAGCAGTGGAGACCCAACCCTCCATTTGGAGACCATCCTCTGCCACCATGGACCCATTGGATGAATTCATCAAGGACCTTTTGCATGGGCAAAGTAGGGATGAAATTCTGAGGACACTGAGGTCCTCATTCAATCCATCCCTTGACAAAGAAGGAGTCCCAATTGAGGGACTAGAAGCTGCTATGTGGGATGATGAACACATCCACATCCTCAAAACCCAAGAGGATCCCACTACCACATCTTCAGCCAGTATCCACTCCGATGGAGGAGATGCAAGGAAAGCACCACTGGGTGCTAAGAGCTCCCCTGCACTGGTGCATTTTTAGGAGGAAGGACTGAACCAACATCAGTACCTTCTGTCACAATCGCCCCTGTATTTATTTCTGGATCAAAATTGAATTCTATTTGTATTCCTCTTTCAATCTGGAAACAGGATGGCAAAATTGTTGGCACATGCACACTTTTGGATTCAGGAGCTACAGGCTGCTTCATTAACAGGGAAGCAGTCAAACATCTGGGCCTACCTGTCACCAAACTTCGCCAGCCTATCAAGGCATGGAACGCTGATGGTACTGAAAACCTGTCGGGTATCATAAAGTTCAAGACAATGGTTGTCTTGGACTATGGAGGAATAAAGGAACAGCAGGACCTTTACATCCTCAGTTGTGGCAAGGATGACATCATCCTTGGAATCCCTTGGTTCCAGTCAATTAATCCAGATGTTCACTGGATGGAGGAGCATGTGATGATTACACCATCCCAATATCAAGACACTGTGGGCACCAACCCTGAGGTCTTGAAACAGCGGTACCTTATGAGGTACATACCTGGGCAGTAACAATAAAGAATGGATAGAGCGAGAACTCTCTGAAGGGTTCAGAAAGTGGACACTGGTCCAATGCGCTAGATTCTTTCATGCCCATGGAGATACATATACTGGAGTTCATACTGAGATGAACTACACTATCCATGGTGATAGCACAACAACAAGACAAAGCGACCACCATGATCCTGAAGGCCTTTCAAGACTATGAGGACATCTTTAACAAGAAAGACACAAAGCTTCCTCCATCTAGATTATATGACCACACCATTGAGTTAAAAACTCTTTTATACTGCAGTGTACAAAGGCCTATTCATTGAATCCTGCAGAACAGCAAGCCTGCAAGGAGTTTGTCAAAGAACACCTCAAAAGTGGAAAGATTATGCTGTCCAAGTTCCCCCAAGCCTTCCTCTTCTTTTTTGTCCAGAAGAAGGATGGGAAACTTCGGCCCTGCCAGGACTACTAATATCTGAATCAACATACAATCAAAAATGCCTACCCCCTACCCCTGATCTCTGACCTGGTAGACAAGCTCAAAGGATCTATCATGTTCACCAAATTTGACATCAGATGGGGCTACAACAACATGTTGATCAAACCTGAAGATTGGTGGAAGACAGCCTTCCTCACCCCATTGGGACTTTTTGAGTCCACTGTCATGTTCTTCAGAATGTGCAACTCCCCTGCAATGTTCCAGGTGTTCATGAACAACATCTTTGGAGATTATATTGCAGAAGGATGGCTCATCATCTATATGGACAACCTCCTCATCCACTTGACGGATGCAAAGCTACACAAGGAATGAACTCGAAAGGTGCTCCAATACTTCCAAGAACATGGAATGTTCCTCAAGCTGGAAAAGTGTACCTTTGTCACATCTGAGGTGGAATACCTGGGGATGGTTGTCAGCAGAGATGGAGCAAAAATGGACCCTGCCAAGTTGAAGGCAATTGACGAATGGAAGACTCCAGTGGACATGAAGGATGTCTGGTCCTTCCTTGGATTCTGCAACTTTTACCACAGATTCATCCCCTCCTTCTCTGCCATCACCCACCCCCTCATTAGCCTCACTTCAAAGACTCAACCCTGGCATTGGGATGCCCCTCAGGAGACCATGTTTCATGCCCTACAATGCGCTTTCATCTCAAAACCTGTCCTGGCTTTCCCCAACCCCTCCAAACTGTTCACTGTTATGACTGACACCTCTCTTATGGTGTCCAGTGGAGTCTTGATGCAACCTGATTCCAATGGCAACTTGCACCCTTGTGGGTATATCTCCTGAACGTTCTCACTGGCAGAACACAACTATGATGTCTTTGATTGTGAACTACTCACCATCATATATGCTTTGGAGGAATGGCACCAGTACCTACTGGGCTCTTCTCACCCAGTTGTGGTCCAGATGGACCACAAGAACCCCATGTACTTCAAAAAGCCATGGAAGCTGTTGCACCAGCAAGCATGCTGGTTGCTCTTTTTGCAGGACTTTGACCTGTCCTATGTCACTCTTCTAGGGAGTAAAATGGCCCCCACAGATGCCCATCCCAGAAGGACAGTGTGGATACATCCCACGACAATGCTGCTGTTCAAGTGCTACCTGATAACACCTTCGACCACCAACTCTGTGCCATTGACTTGGCATTGGCTGACAAGATATGCTCCTCCTCTACCACCGATCCTCTCATATTGGACATCCTCTATCATATGGAGGAAGAATCCCCCCCTCTCAGCTGCATGGTTGCTGCCAACTGGTCCTATATTGAGGGCTATCTGTACTTCAAGAATCACCTTTATGTCCCAATGGATGCCCATCATGACCTTGTATCTGCACCCACTCCTCCTTTGAGGGAGGTCATGGTGGCCACCTCCAAACTGTTGCACTTCTTTCTCATGACTACTGGTGGCCCAGTGTAAAACAAGTAACAAGGTCAAAGACCTTGTAAGGGTGAATGTAGAAGGGGCAAGTACACTCATTCCAAGGGGTCCTGTAGGAGGGAAGTTAGATGAGAAGGGTTGGCTACGACTGACCACAGGAGAGTAGAGTATCCAGAATAGTCCCAGGTACACAATGATGAGGGAACACGAAGTTTGGAACGGACTGAGTAAAACTGTTACGACCTGTAACAATGGTACATGTTTGTGTAATGTCGACTTGGCTTCTCCCAGTAGGAGTTAAGTCGAGACCTCGTTCCTACACTTGGGCACCTCCATATAGGAGTTAAGTGTGAACGGCCTAGCAGTTGCTAGCAGTACCTGGACTGGCCAGGAGTTGGAAGAGTAGAGGATGAGACAGCGGTGAGGTGAGGCACGAGGAAGGGGATCTCGAGGAACGGAAGTCCACATGAAATAGTATAGATTAAGGTTAAGGAAAGAAAGAGGTACAGGCAGCGCCCTAATATATATAGTGAGGACTCTAGGGCAGGTATCGGAGTCTGAAGTATATATATGGTAAAAGACACGTCGCGTCGCGAGGCACGTGAGATAAACTGTGGGGATGGAAGGGGAAACGCACAGCCATAAGAGAGGCTGTGAAGGAGGCAGTGTCTGGACGAGTCATAATACATAAGTATGAGTCATAGTGAAGAAAGGAAACTGCCGAAGGCAGTGAGTCCAAAGGAGTCAGAGGAAAGCAGGAACTGCCGAAGGCAGTGAGAGGGGAGGAACCAGAGGTGAAGATGGAGATGTCCACCTGATGGTCTAAGCCTTGAAGAGAGACTCATCCAAGAGGTCAGCCCACGTGGAAGAAGGGATGTCATAGTCCCTTAGGTTGGAGAAGAGAGAGGAGAATAGAGAGGCCCCAGGATGGTCAAGAAGGTGAGGAGGGGTAACTGACGAGGGGGTTGGAGTCAGTGGACAAGGAGGAGGAGACGTAGAAGGAAATTGATAAGGGGTCTCCTCGTTAATCGTAACAAAAACGATGAGCGGTGTAAAGTCAATAAAAAGTGTGAGGGGGTGCGAGGAGAGAGGCATTCCAAGGGGTTTGTAGTCAGGTTGTCAGTATGAAGAGTTGGTGTGCGACTGACCACAACACATCACTGACAAATATTACTCAAAAAGGAAACAGCACGAGACGAAATGCACAGGAAGGGAATTCCAGTCAAGGATGAGGACCGGATACAAGAAATGAGGCCTAGGACGAGGGCCGGATATGATAGGAATGGCCTAGGATGAGGGCCAGACTGAGACAAGAGAGACAAAGATGATGGGAGCGAAAAGATAGATTTCTGGATTCGAATACAAGGATTTTATAGTCCAAGGAATGCCTTAGACTCTTCTAAACTAACTAAAACACTAAATAGAAGTGTTTGAAAGAGAAGGAATAAATG
>JBBPQP010001386.1:0-10660 GCA_038092555.1 Boletus subgraveolens | reverse complement strand
GTAAGTTTTGGTTCAAACCCAAAATTCGCACATTTATACTATTATTCTCAATTTAAGACGCACGGATGGCGAGTGCGCGGAGACGACTCGCGCGTGTCGCTCGTGGGGCCAAGGAAAACGGTGCGTGCGTGTCGGTCCGGCGGACTCGTATAGCTTACACATACATACACCCTTTTCTCTCTCTCGCTAGGCTCGACAGTGACCATCGCACTACTCATTCTCGTGCTACTCATCCTCATCGTTGTATTCAAAACATGACACGGGACATTGTGACAGGGATCGGATGGAGGTCATGGTATTTTTCTCTTCTCCCTTTCGCTGGTAAAATGCTTGATTAGAAGGCCCGTCGAAAGTAATATTTAGTAAGGAGTGACTTAATGGACACCCATCTCAACTTTGTGTACTGACATACATGATACCTTAATATCAACATCGGATATTCTCCACCTTCTCCCCATCCCTGATAATCATGTGAACTCGTCGATCGAGTTGGAGGTTCAGACTACCCCCAACACGCCCCACATCGTCTTTCCTACCTTGCGGACGCCATCACACGCCAGCCCATCCGGGTAATGTCTCCCAGGTATACCACCCGCCCGCAAACGGCCATCATGAACCAGTTTCTCGCCCAACAACGTAACGCGTGCGTCTAGCAACTTGGACATGAACGGCTCCGTGAACTCGGGGTGTCCTTGGACCGTGAGCACATGGATAGATGTCAGAGAGACGTGCGGGGAGTCGGAGTCGCCCGAATAAGGAGGCTCAGATGCGGGGTCGAATACGACCATGCCGTGGTTCGGCGTGATGTCAGTCGAACCGAGGAGGTGTGCGTTGGGTGGGACCGTCGGGACGTGGTCCCTGTGCATCTGTTGGAGATCCTGTCCCCAAATGTGAGCATCGGTTTTGTGGTGGTGGTTTGCTGATCGGAACACGCACGAGTTGATCAGAGCCAAAGATGGCTTTACCGAGTGGGGTGAGCTGGACGGTCGTCACGGCGACCTCCCAGAGGCCGTTGTTCTGTACGCAGGTACCACCGAGTGCCCTGGCGATGATTTGGTGGCCGAAACAGATGCCTGGATGAAAAAAGTGTGTGATGGGGGGAGGGGGAAGTATGGAAGTATTTACCGAATACTTTAAGAGATGGTTTCTCGTTGACGATGCGCTTGACGTACGCGACGAGTGTGTTGATCCACTCGACGTCTTCATAGGCTGAAGCACCTACAAGAAAAAGAAAAAAGAAAAAAGGAACGAGACGATCAAAGGCGAGGAGACGGACGAGAGCCGGTGATCAAGAGACCGTCGTACTGGACGTTGTCTGGGGGATAGACCATGTCGTTGACGACGTCATAGGCGTCGAGGGTGAAGGTGGCCTCTGGATTCCCGGTCAGAGATCGCAGGGGATCTTTATCTTTGCAGAAAAAGAGGCCCACCCGAGTTGATCCGTGCGAGCGACGAGGACAAGAGCTCGCTGAATATCCGGTGGTAGTCACCATGAATGGCCCTGATGGACTCGATGGGCTCGTCGCAGAGCAAGACGGCAAGTCGAAGGTTAGACATTTCGGTCGTTGTTGTGGACCAGTCGTATGTAGTCAGCACAAGACACTCTTTCTTTTACCCACGTCTCTTCGCTACTCCAAGTCATGGGTGAAGTCGTGAATGCGCTCGTCGCGTTTGCTGTCATCGTTTTCATCTTTAGATGGGCCACTTCAGGTTTGCTCTCTTGCTTGCCGTTTTTTCAGAGCTCAACGTTGTGTTTCCAGGTTCCTCGTCATCGTCTGACAACCCGCGATCTGCCACCGCCGCACTCGGATTCAGGCCAAAACACGTCACTCAAGACATGGTGCGTCCCCATCCCAAACTAACCCTCCACAATTCGATCCAATCACCCCCCAGGTCGACCAAATCCACACCATGTTCCCCGACATCCCGACGTACGTGCCCTCCACCCCAAAAACCCCGGGTAACTCACTCACACCCCTCCTTCCTCACTCGTAGAGACAACATCCGTTTCGACCTCTTACGCACTGGCAGCGTCGAGTTGACCTCGAACAAGATCCTCGAGCGTGGGTTTCTCGAACCAGTACGTCTCTCCTCGGTTTCCTGCCGTGTGTGTTTAACAGAACCCCCCCAGCCCCCACCGGCCTACTTTACGCTCTATCCTCGCCCCGACGTACCAGGTACAAACGCTCAACGTCGACAACCCAACACACGCCCCAACGCCCCATCCTCTCCATCAACGATGACCAGCGCACGCCAACCATCTCTCATCGAGCGTTACCATCTCGAACGCGTGCTCGCCGAGTCGCCCAACAACAACACGCCCCTTGACGAACACGTACACGCACACGCGGACACCCTCGCAGACGCAGGGGGAAAAGCCAAGTGGGAAGACACACCCGAGAAACGAGAGGCGAGTTTGAGAGAACGCAAGGCGCAGATGGTGTTGGCTGCTAGACAGTGAGTCGGACTCTTCTGGTTCTTCGTCAGAGAGACTGAGCGATGGTTTGCTGTTCCAACGTAGACGCCTGCTGGCGCAGCAACAACAAAAGGAAAAAGACGCTTCAGGGAGTGGTTCGGGTTCGTCGTGACTCACACGTCCACTTGGACTGGGTCAGAATGTATAGTCAGTCCGACCCGTCTCTTTTCGACTCCTTGATTCCGCTCGACTTTCGATGGCTACATCCTAATGTAATATGATCGCTTCTGTGGTTTCGGCATTGCGATCAATGCGTGTCGCGCTACCGTAGCGCTGGTTTCATTCTCGTCGCAGCCGCCAGCATCGCCGAGAGTGAGATCAATTTTATAATAAGCTACAGCAAGTGCGTTCCGAAACTATGGTACCATCTAAAAATTGCAAAGAATGTTGTCCCCTAGAAGAATATTCCTGCCGACTGTATTAAAATAAAATAAAAAAAAGGGCGCAGAAAGCTTGAACGAGGGGACCGACGAACGAAGGTTGAGCTACAATTAGGGTATAAGTAAGCCATGGGGTAACGATTCCTGGTTGCAAAATGTTTATGAGTGTGAATGCAAGACCAAATCATCACAGGCAGTGCTGGCCTGCTCCACAAACGCATGCTATTGTCGGTCGAGTGCGTCGGCAGCCGTCCTGACGGCTGGGGTATCAATGAATGGTGGCACGGAACCGTGCTTCTCCGCTGGATCCTTGAGCGCATCTATCCTCTCCCCGTGCATGGAAGGCCTTCCACCGCTCGACACCCGCCCCATCCCCGATCGCTTCCCAACGCTACCACTCAGTCCCCGAATACTCTCCGGTCGCTTCAGAATGGCATCCGCCAGCGCATTGTTTCTGAAAATATCCTCCTCCTCTTCCTCTTCCTCCTCCCAAGGATCTTCGTCCCCAGAGCCATCCTCCATACCGTCCCAATCACCCAAGGATGACTCGTCCGAGGCACACTTGACGTTCTCAGCACGTCGTCGTCGTCTGCCTCTTGACGATGATCCCGATGCCGACGAATCAGGGGTCCGTCGGCCACCGTGCCTTGGATCCCGTTTTGGAACACACAATCCCAGGCCAGACCATAACAAGGGTGACATGCCGTGATCTGTACCCGAATATAAACTTGCGGTAGCAGGTACTGCAAACCCCGGGGGGTGGGAAGTAAGCATGGGCGCAGATGCAAGCATTGCTTTCACATGTGCAGGTGCGCTGGTGGAGTTCTGAGTCTGAATTGGAAGTGGGAGCGGAAAGGGCACGAGGGGATGGTGTTGTAAACGTGGAGACGAGTGCGCATGTGGTGACGTCGGAGAAGAAAAGCCAGAATTCGAGGCATGTTGCGCCTGAAATGATGCGACAGCCACGTATGCCTGAAGTTGCTGCATGAGGTGGTGTATTTGGGCTTGAAGCTACGACGTTTGTGAGTTCGAGAGCGGGAAGAGAAAAAGAAAGGTAGAATTCCAAAGACTCACCTCTGCCTCTCTCCTTCTCCAAAGACCTGCATCCTCGTTCCATCTCCAGCGAAGTTCGTCACGTTCTTTACTCGCCTGTTCGGCCTCTACGCGTAGTTGCTCTTCCCGTAAACGCGCTGCTTCGAGAGCACCGTGCATGGATGCGAGCTGTATCTGTGCGCTAGCTGCACTTTGATCTAAAGGCTGCGTATTACGTTCCCGCTGACCGAGGTCCTCGGGCGGAGATGGCGATCGTGGTGGAGGTGTTGACCCCCGGGAATTAGTCGGTGTAGACGGTCCAGCACCATCAGTAGAGCAACTATCGGAGCGGATTACGACACGGTGCAAAAAATGGGTAAAGGAACAGGTACGCACGTGGACGGGATAATAGATAATGACGGACAAGGCACGTTTGGATGAATAGGAGGAAACGGACTTGCCACGCTGTCAGGCAAGACGGAAGGTGGGAATGATGATAGTGGTGGCTTGATACCCGATTCTATTCTCGCGAGGCGTAACTTTGTTCGGGCACGGACAAGTTTAGCACAACTCTCACTCATGGACGCCGCCTGGGAGATGTGTGGTCGAGGCGTGCAGGTGTCTGTACATGCTGTAGACACGGGCGGAGATGAAGGGGCGTCTTCGGAAGCGTGGCCAATGACCGTCGAGGCAGAACTGAAATTCACTTGCGCGTCCGCGGAATTCATTGAATCTGGGAGGACGGAGTCTGGAGGGATAACATCCACCCGAGAGCACGCGTCCGAAGAATGGCGGTCGGACGTGTCGGTAGGCGATGTGACCGTCGACGTAGGGGACATATTGCGGGCTGTGTCCCCGGCACCCCCATCATCTGATTCAGCATCCTGGAAAGAGGCGTGACGATCCATCTCCAACGAGTCACTAGCAGGCTCAGGAGACGGCGAGCGGGAGGTGGACGACGCGGTGTCGTTCCCAGGCGCGGTCGAGGTCGAGAGCGTGTCAGCAGAGGGAGTAGAGTGGTCGTGGTCAGTGGCCTTGATGGCCTTGAGCAGGGCCTTTGACTTCTTTCCGCCTTTGAATAGATCCCTGAGTGGATCCTTGCCTCTGCGACGGCGTTCCTTGGAACGGGTGCTCTTGCGGTCCTGTTCTTCGGGAAGGAGACTGGACGGAGGGGCAGAAAGAGACTGTTGCTGACTCGTCGATGGCATGGGGCGCGTGGTGGAGAAACGAAAGGACGAGAGCGGGGCAAAGATGGACAGCGCGTTGTCGGGGTGTTGTCGGTCGGCAGGGCGGTGTTCGGGATGGATGTGGTGCCAGAGACAGGAGGTGAGGGCGATGGCGAGTGAGCTGGCGACAAAGAGGAATACGGTGTTGAGGACGAAAAGGTCGTCGGCCAGCCAGCGACGGAGGGGGTCGTTGAGCTCGCCGTCGGTCATAGCGCCAGCGCGAACGAGTTGACAATCGAGTCCAAAAGGTCCTTTCAATCTCCGATTATGACACCTCGGTTTTATCTAAACTTTGCATCAACTTTAAAACTCCCGTGACCTCTTGTCTATGATCATGATGGTCTGGCACCGCCCTCACCAATGGCACGGTATATATTCAGCACGTCAAGCTCAGTCGTCCAAGTTTAACTCTAATGACTCCCGAACCCATCCCCACTCTCACCCCCGAGCTATTGGATAGACTCAGGGACCAGGTCGAGACCACCCTCGCTCAGCTCATACGAAAGAACCGACACACTCGTTATGTATCTGAATCTCCCATGTTCAGCGACTTCCGAGGCGCGCTAGACGCCCTCGGCGACGCGATCGATGTGGTTCAGGACGATTCGCTCCTGGAATGCTTCCGCACGACGATCCCCTTGACAGGCTATGACTCCTACGAACCGTTTGTCAACAAACTGGTCACTCCCAACTCAAGGGAGAAGGACGTCAAGGACATGTTCTCCCCCGGCTTACCCTTCTTCATCGCAAGTTCAAGCGCGACCTCGGGCAAGAAAGCGAAACTCTTCGCCAAGTATCGCCATGCGTCGAGATCATCACTGCAAGACGTGGACGAGCACGCAAATCCCGTCTCTTCCCAAGGAGGCAAAAATTGCATCGTCTATTCCCTTGCCTATCAAACCGCCATCGGGGTAATAGGCGACGAGGGAACCATCGTCGGGCAGTTCCCTATTACTAGCATGTCATCCGGTGTCATTCGTATGCAACATGGCGTGGACGTTGGCAAGGATCCTTGGGTCATCACGCTCACTGGTATGTTTCATCCCTTTTCAGTAATTAGGCACTGTCATATTTGCCGTAGCACCCCGAGCTACATCCCCAATAGCTGTCAGCTTCATTGTCAACTACCGATCATACCTTTTGATGCATACCCTGTTCGCCCTGGCCGATCCCCAGCTTGAGACCATCAACACACTATTTGGAACCGTATTTATTGACATGATACGCTACATGGAGGAGGAGTGGGATACACTCGTACACAGCATCGAGACTGGCGTGCTCCCGGATTGGGAGGGAACTACCCATGTCCGGCAGTACCTCGAGGTAAGGCAAAATCCTTTACAAACACATACGTATTGACTTCTTGATCCACCAGCCAAAATTCTCGGCGAGACCAGAGCGGGCCGCCCACCTTCGCACCGTCGGAAAAGCAATCGAACAGCCTGGGTGGCTCAAAAGGTTATGGCCCGGACTCAACGTAGTCATTGGCATTGCGAGCGGTGTATTCTCTGCTGTCATTCCAAAGGTGCGAGGATATGTAGCTCGATCTGTCCGACACTCAATCCTTGCTTTTGTAGATGCAGCACTATCTTGGCCCCGACGTCCGCATGTGGAGCCTGGGGTTCACCGCGAGCGAAGCGTACATTGGGACCGCGTTCAGTGCCGCCGATCTCAGTCTCTTCAAAGCAACCAGCGATGACATTATCGAGTACCTCGACTTGTCCAAGCCAGAGACCGCATCCAATTTGGCATTTGCCGTACGCATATCTTTGCCAAATGTGTATCGTCGTGCTTACTCTTGTCTAGCATGAGGTGGAAACTGGCCGTCGATATGAAATCGTGGTCACGGCCCGCGATGGCTTGTGGCGGTACCGCCTCGGCGATGTCGTTGAAATCGCCGGTTTTGATCCCGTCGATGGTAGCCCCATTTTACGTTACATTGAACGACGCGGGTACGCCTTTCTATCCTAACCTCCTTCACGATTGTCTGCTGAGACGAAGGCTTAGTACCTTCATCCGCCTCCCTAGCGCATTGATCAGTGAAAAGGAGCTCGCGAGCGCGATCTTCTCAGCACAGGACGTGCTCGGATCTATCACTGAATTTACCGTGATCGTGGACGAGCGGAGGTCGCCATCCTTGTTGGCATTTCTCGTCGAGATTGATGGCGTGCTCTGTAAGACCGTTTCCTTTTTTTCCCAAGATGACCCGCATTCATGGTTATTTTTACCGATGGGAACAGCTGCCTCGGCTGATCAAGCACCAGCTCGAATCGAAGCGGAGCTCTGTGACTCGGACGAAAACGTCAGGAAAATGCTCAGTAACGGACAGCTTGCGCCGCCAACTGTCCACGTCCTGAAACCGGGCACATTTAGGGAATACAGAGGGTTAAAGATCAAGGCTGCGATGATCGGTGCGGGTCAGGTAAAAGTGCCTGCCGTGCTCTGGGATCACGAGGCACAGGAATGGATGTTGCAACATGTCGAAAGAGTGATCGCACGTCAGTAGCACTGGTACTACTGTTTATTTATTTCCGGACATGTCATATGTCTGTGCATTTTGATATCTCTATCATTTATTTATACGCGTAAGCAAGTTCGTTTGAGTAAAAAAAAGGCAGTGGGTGCTATGCACACATGAATTATACCACAGTTAGTCCTTAAAATATAGACATGATTGGTGTGGCTACTTGGCGATGTCCCTCGGATCGGTGATCGGGGTAGCCACACAGGTACGATCATGACGCATTCAAGTCAACCCATCTTTCCAAATCCGTCGTCGTCAGGGCAGTCGCGGCCCGTACTATCTACTTTGTGCCGCAAATTCGCTCCGACCATTCTTTTGCACAGATTTCGTGACCAGTGGCATGCAATTAAAACCCCATGATCTTGATGCTGACAGTGGTCTCAGTCAGCTTCCGATCCGTTTCCCCGGGGCACGTCCTTTCTTTTTGTTCTCTCGTTGTCAGCAACCGTTGGTTTAATCTCAACGCAATGCCGACCGTTCACACGTCCAAATACTTGTTTATGGAAGAGGTCATGGGATGATTCCATTAATCAGTGTATATCAGCATGCACGCAAGCTTTGGTGGTCCGACACCGCAGGTCGTACGACGACGCTTGTCGAAAAATGTCGAAATGGCCACTACATTACAAGCCCGTCTCCCACCCCCGATTCCCGAACAAGTAAGCGCATATGTACTGGTCCCGCATCTGCCATCTGCCGTCTGTCATCGATTCATCTGTCAATCGGCCGAGATCGATTCGATATCATCGGACTACGCCAGATCCTAGTAGCGGGGGGCAACGGATCGCTCCCCCCTTCCTCAAAGGTCACCGCTCATCGCTCGAACCTGTCGCCTTAGATGCGGAGGTGGCAGCAGCGCGGTCGCGGGAGCCTTGACGACACAACGACCCTCGATCGAGCAAAGACCGCATCGATCATTGGCCGTGTCCGAAAAGAACCAAAAAAAAAGGGAGGCAACGTTGATTCTTAAAGGACAAGAGAGGAAAGGGTCGCGTATTTCGAGTCGCCGTTGTCGTCGCGGCGTAGGACAAGTCTCCATGAGGATTGGGTTTCCTCAATGTCGGTGTCGTAAGTATGCCTCTTCCCTGTGTGTCTCCATGGCGCTCAAATCCTTTTTTTTCAGGCACTGGGTCTGTCTACCTACATAGTCGCTGACAATCGCGCCCCCCTCCTTGATTTTTCCCAAAATGTTTGGATCCTCCGCGTCGCATCCATTATTGTAGCCCTCAAAGAATGTGAACACCGTATCGGTTTCGACAAAAGCCCTGCACAGATGCTGAAGGCCTTCGCACAATGAACCAGATGGCACATGCAGAGTAGAGATAATAAATACATCGAGCTAAGAAGACGAAGATGAGGCATATGCAGAGGCGAAATAAATATGCGAGTCGCCGTTCAAACTACCACCACTCAACCGTTCATCAATCCCTCAGCTGTAACGTTCACCCCCCCGGTTCCACACAAACTCCTCTAATCTGTATTACCCTCCAGCAGTTCGGGTTGAATTACATCCGATTCGTTCTCGTCCTCCTCCATGTCCTGACCCTGCGTCGGGGAGATATCCATAAATTCAATTGTGGAGATGGCCGTGTCCTGACTCGCAGTGGGTTGCGACAGCACTCCGAATCCGGTGTCAATCCCCCGCCAGCCTCGACGAAGGTCACGGTCATACAGCTCTCGCACGCTGATGATGAACCGAGGCATCGTGGTGCACAGCGCTATGCCAGAAGCGACGGTCAGGAAGCACACCGTATTGTGGTTTCCGAATATATTAGAAACATTGAAAAATACGTTCCTAGAATTTCCGAAGAGAATAACCGAAATGGTTAGTTTGTCTCGAGCGCAAGATGGGGGGAGAACGTGACAGTGACAGATGCAAACGAGACAGAGAGGGCAGAATCGAAACGTACACCAGGAAATAAAGAATGCCATCTCTCACGAGTTGTTCCATGTACCGGTTAGACCGCCACTGGTACTGCTTTGTTGCTTTGTACATGTTGGCTGACTGCTTCAATGATTGAGCGATAGCAAGAATTAAAAGTGTGGTACCGAGAACAAATCGTGGGATATCCTGGAGGGCATTAATAGTAAAGAATTCAAGTTCGATGTTGCATTGAGGGGCGCAAGAAGAGAAATCCAGAACTTGGGCGATTGCGAATGGCGAATGGCGAATGGCGAAAGAGGCAAGAGGAGATGAAAGGCAACCTGAGTGAAATTGGAGTAACCCGTGATGTTTATCCAGGACATACCTGAAAAAGATGTACTGGTATTGCAGAACCCCGTAGCCAACCAGACGGAAACACTGATCTGTGCGACATACAGGAACAGAAGGAAACAAAGGATCCTTTTGGATAGACTCCACATCGCATAGACCCGCAAAATCATGACTACTGTAGTTGAAATTACACTCAGCATCAATGAAAATAGGCGAAACAGTAACTCACAATCAGCGGTATTAAGAAATATTAGGAATTCCCCATTAATTATCCAATTGACTGCATTGCCTTTGGGGTATCCATGTCTTGTACCGACATCATGGAGGACAGTAAATCAGTCGACTTACAGCTATGGAAGAGTTATCAATAGAGTTATCAATGGGAGTTCAAATGCATACATCTAGTGGAAGATGATGATTAATCACACACTTGGGGCAGGGTGGAAAACAAATACACTGACTTCTGGATCAAGAGTTGCAGGGTTAAAGGTAGTCCCAACTGTGAATGTATTTGTCAGCTCAATTTAACTCCTAATTTCACTCTGCGCATACAGAGTGCACTAAAACTTCAGCACGGATGGATCATAATTTAGCCCTGGTTGCTATGCATCATAGCGACAGTGGACCTACATAGCCCAAGACAGACCGGTATAACGGACCTGTAGATTTGTTAATGTCTGGGAGCACCTGCAGTGGGGTAGACACAGAGCCCTTATACATACTAGAACAAAGAGTGTTGAGACCCAGGTCCAACGTCGGTACTGTGGGACTGTCAGGGGCGCGTGTTTCCTCAATAACAACTGCTAC
>JBBPQP010001385.1:0-10670 GCA_038092555.1 Boletus subgraveolens | reverse complement strand
GGCTCCCATCGATGGATGAACCCGTTACCCAGACGCGTGGCCACTGCGACTTCTCGTTCCTTGAACCCGCACTCCCAACGCCTGAACTCGTCTCATCCGGTCTCGCGCTCTCGCTCCAAAAGAAATCCAAAATCATCTCAATATGTCCTCTACTCGCGTCATTTACCAGAATCTCGTCGACGCCGGCAGCGACGGGAGGCTGGAAGTGATCCTTACCAAAATGACCAGCTTGAACGAAGACCACACTGATTTACGCACCCTCGTCCAGCGCAACGAAGGCCGTCCTCTTGGCCTCTCTGGCGCGTTCTTGCCCAACGGGACCCTCCAGGTCCTCGCCGTCGCCGACGCCACCACCGTCATCCTCATCGATTTTACTGGTGACAAGAACAACGGACGCGCTAATTCCCCGGATTCCTCGTTGACCACCCAAGGGCGCGATTACTTGCGCGACCACGTCTTGGGTCGCACCTGCGGGTTCCTCTACGCGTTCGACATGGGTCCACTCGCGCTCGCTCTGTGGCAGAGCCGCGATCTCCGAATCAAGCAGGCGATCGATCTCCAGTCTGCAGGTTCGCCCAAGACCCGCTCGCCGCGCGCCACAATCAAATTTGCTAGCGACCACAAGTTGAACGAGGGCAACATCACGCGCACGTTCAACAACTTGATTTGTGAAACACCTGATAACGCCGCCCATGCTTCGACCACCACACCTCTCGCCCAACGTGCCTGGGCTGCCCACTACGTCTCTCAGCTAGTCTCGATGGCGGACAGGCTCTTCCAAGTACCACCCATTGATACCACCAAGTTTACTGATACTGTGATCTATCTGCATTTGTTTCATTCTTGCTTTAGACTGATCCAAGCCTTTAGTTCCTCCACTTCCTGGCCAAGAGTACTGCAGACTCTTTTCAGAGAGACCAGCTCAAGCCAACTGAGGTTACAAGGTCTTATTCCACATCTTTTGATGTTGGAAACAACCAGCTTCGTGTTCGAGCTGATCGCTACCAGAACAAGATTCGTAAGGGTCGAGAGCAGGTGAGTTCATCCAGTTATTTTTGTTTGAGATACTTGATCTTTTATGTGCAGAAAGCTTGTATACATGTCTCTGCCCATGATGGGGTTGGGGCTATTAGTCTTTCTGCTCAGATTGCCTCTGCTGGTGGTGACATTGCTCATCTGGAGACTGATGGATTCCTGGCTGGGAAGTTAGTGGCCACCATTACCCTTATGGGTAGAGAGGACCCCACTGCTGCTGAGGTCAAGAGAGCCCAAATTTTACTGGCAATGCTTCAGGGAGGAATCAGTCCTAATGGTACTGACTTCAATCCATGGATGCATAAGATCTATCTCTGTCCTGGAGAGGATTTTATGTGGCCAGCTGAATGGTCTCAGCCAGCTCCATCCTTTGTCAAACTCAATCTTGACAACATTCCTCGCCCTCTGAACAAGTCTCAGGGAAAAGCAGTCAAGTGTATGCTTAATCCAACCAACCACCATAGGACCACCATCATCCAGGGTCCCCCTGGAACAGGAAAGACAACTGTCATTGCCTCTTATGTCTTGACAGCTGTCTCAGCTGGAAGATCTGGGATTTGGCTTATTGCTCAGTCTAATGTAGCTGTCAAGAATATTGCAGAGAAGTTGGCTACCTTTGGCCTGACCTATTGGAGACTGTTGGTTTCTGATGACTTTTATGCTTCTTGGTAAGTTCTTTGTATTTGGTTTATTTTTCTCATTGTTTTTTCTCTACTAGGCATGAGCATCTATATACCTCCATCAGGGCCAATACCATCACCAGTGGTGAATTTTCTGGGAGGCTCTCTGAACTCAATGGCTGCCCAGTTGTACTTTGTACACTCAGCATGCTCTCCAGTGATGCACTGAGAAAACTGGGTGTCTTTAGGAAAGCTCCTGTTCACACTGTTGTCATTGATGAGGCCTCCCAGATAGAAGTTGGGGATTATATCCCTCTTTTCACCAACTTCTCTACCATTAGAAAAGTCATCTTCATTGGTGACAACATGCAATGTAAGTCTTGTTATTTATATATTGATTCCATTCTCAAGAGTCATATAGTACCACCACATGGTCAGGATGATATCCAGGAGCTTCAAAGTGTTTTTGAAGTTGACCACCTCATCAAACCTGATTCCACCACTGGTAAAAGCCCCATTATTTTTCTTGACACTCAGTGTGAGTTTTCTGATGAGGTTTTACTATTCAATAACTGATCTAGTGTTAGATCGAATGCCACCTCAAATTGGTGATTTTATTGCCCAGACTGTCTATCCCTCCAAGAATGGAGATTCACAGCCTCTTCTCAAATCCTCTGAACATCACCCTTTAGCAGAGGTTGATGAATCTTTCCTCTGCTACTTTGTCAATGTACCAAGTCAACAGATGTCCCATGGTACCAGTTGGAAGGTGAGTGTGTTCCTGATGGTGATTTCATTATATGTTGGTTCACCTCTGCTCTAGAACTTGGAAGAGTGCAAAGCTATTGTCCAGCTTGCTTCCATGTTCCAAGCTCAAGGGAAGAACTTCAGGATTATCACTCCCTATGATGGTCAGAGGTCCCTGATTGAAGAAGAGCTCAAGAAGGCTGAACTTGAATGGGGGGACAAATGTTTCAATGTGGACTCCTTTCAAGGTAAGTCCATTTTCATGTATTGCTGGTCAGGTGGAAATCCTAATGGCTGTGGTAGGAAATGAGGAGGATTATATCATCATCTCCTTGGTTAGGTCCAGGGACCTTGGATTCCTTCAGGACAAGAGGAGAGTGAATGTCATGCTAAGCAGATGTAAGAGGGGCATGGTGATCTTCACCAGCAAGGCATACATCAAGAACTATGCTGGTCCAAACAAGTCTCTCATTGGGCAGCTGATCTGTGACTGGTACCCAGAGTCAGCCTGGATTGAGGTGGATGCTTTGGAGAAGACCAACTTTGTCTAAAGGACTTTTCAACCATGTGTGTTTTCTTTTTCTCTTGATGCTTTGTGCTTTTGTGTTGTTCTTCTGTGTTGTCTTTCTTGGTCTTGCATGTCATGCTGTCAATTTGCTTTCTTGCTGTGTATGTCCTCTTCACTTCACATCATGTACAAATTTGTTGTTTGCCATTCATGTATAAAGTTGTGGAGAAAAATAAAATCAAATAAAACCCCAGCCTTTTGTGTGTTGATGGTTAAGAAAAAACACTTGTTGCTACAGTATAGTACTCATGGTCTGTCAGCAGTGAACTTTTAGGTAGACCTGTGGTCATCTGTCCCATTAGCACGAGTCCCAGGGCAATCTGCCCACTTGTATGTCTCATCGCACACTTATTCATCCTAGCATTGGTCGAGATTTACATGTAATCCACCCTTGGGGTCAATCTGATTTCCGCAATCTTCTTTCTCCATCTACAGACTGTTGTACAAAGGATACAACCAATGGTACACAAGTATTGATGGATAGCATGTTTGAACCGTACCGTAAAAAATGGTAGCTACCGTTCCGTATTCACCCCCAAGAACCGAGACGATCAACGAACGGGTTGGGAGTGAGTAGGTGTGTTGTACAAGGACGAAAGAAAGAGTGGGGGAATGAACAAGAGGATTCGGGAAAGCGAGGTACAGTGGTGAACGAATGTGAATAGAGCACAGAGATGTGGGAATGGGATTGAGTTTGTACAAGCCTCGGGGCGACAAGACGAAAATGTGAATGAGCGTTGAGTGGGCACGAAGATCAGTGTGCGAAAGGGTTAGCGAGTGGCAGCGGTAATGGATAGGCCATGGATACAGCTTCGAGAGCAGAGCTTGTTTGAAAAATGATGCAGTCAAGATAAGGCCTAAAGTGGGTGAGGCGAAATGCGGAAAACCAGAGGAACAAACGGCTGAAAATAGGTAAACCCAGAGCGTTCCCCAGTCGGCGGTCCATCAGCAATAGATTCGAGTAGGTGAATGTGGGAGACGGGCAGGTCAGGAAACAAGGAGCGTCGGCATTGGGAACGTGTCAATTAGCACGCGACGAGAATGGGAAAGGAGCGGGATATTGCAGCGAAGAACGAATGATCTATGCATGCAATGAATTTAGGTCGTTGAAGGTTCGAAGCGGGGGAACATACCTCGGCGAATAATATTATTTGAAGGAATGTGGGAAGAGGGAGATACGCTGATGGACCGCTGATGGAGTTGGCCAGGGGGTAGAAAAGGAAGAAGATCAAGTGAAGGTGCGTAAATTTCGTACAAAGGAGAAATAGAAGTGGTCGTGACACGACAACTGAAAATGTAAAGAGTTAAACGAACGAAGAGATGATAGGGACCTAGGAAGTAAACGAGACACAAAAGTTTGAGTCGTGGAAGAGAAATTGTGAGCGGCGAACCATGGCAAAAATGAGACGAAAATGGACATGATCGGGAAAGCTATCAGTTCAAACAACGATGAAACCTGGATTAGAGAAGTCTTGAAACGAAAACGACGAAAGCTCAAATGGGATAGGGGGAAACATTGAAAGTCAAGTTATATGTAGCATTGATGGGACGATGATCATGAAGTGCCCAGCGCTTCACGCCCCACCGACCAGACTTACGCAAGCTGAAAAGCACTGCCGAGAGTCGGTGCTTCCCCACCGTGACCTCGTGGGCTTTCAGCCGGGCTGAGCAGGCTTCCGTTTGCAACCGCGCTTCCAAAAGAGATGCGCCGAGCGGCTCGGCGAAGGGTACGCGGGCGCGAGGACGCGGACAAGGGCGATGTGGAAGAGGTGGTGGCAACTGGGTTCACAGGTGGCGAAAGCTGCATCGGCGAGGAAACGGGAATGCGCGAGGGGGATGCAGGCGTGCGCTGCGGACAGGGCAATTCCTGGCCAAACATAGATGGATTGCGGGCGGGATTTCGACGGGCGGATTTCTTTGCCTCCACTGGTGACTGCGTGAGAGGCGGAACCTGGATATGGATGTTGAGGTTCCTAGGCAATTTATGTTTGGCTTGGGATTTAGATGTAGAGGAGGTAGAAACGGTAGTGGCAGCCGTTTCCGTGCTAGCGGTCGAGAGATCGTTATCCGTCGAGGAACTCGAGGATAAAGATGCCTTCGATCTGATACCGGTACTGGTGCTGCGTCCCGAATCACTGCCTACTTTCTCCCTTGGAAGTGCCGATGGCAGAAGCAACGACGGTTGCACTGGCGCCGCGGGCGCGAGAGGGATGGACCATGAGGGCTCACGCGTGCGCACCTTCTTCGCGGTCTTGGAGCGTATTTTTTCCTCCTCGTCAGAGGAAAACGAGAGCTGAGGTTTGTGGCCCTTCCTGAATTTCTTGGTGTGGGTGCTGGCCTGGTTTGGTGTCGCTTTCTCCGGGACTAGCACGTGAGGCTCGTTTGGGGGTGTCCGAGGAATCGGCTTCATCTCTCCAGCCGAAGAACCCAGAACGGCCTTCCGCTGAGACGCAGTCGCAGTGACAGGTGTCGACCTGGGCTTCTTTGGTTTGCTAGCAGGCGTTGCTGGTGCCAGCGGCGTAGTATTTCCCCCGTTGTGGAATGGCACTCGCTTGACTTCGACAGCAACTTTGGCGCCCATGCTCGCCTCTGGATATCCACCACTGGGCCGAAAATCATACTTTGAAGTGTTCTCGAGATCAGCAACAGCGTCGACGTGTGCCTCGCTTGTGCTCGCCAGGGTGAGAGTAGAAGTACGGCGAAGGGATGATGGGCGGAGCGGAACGGAAATAGACATTGGGGACCCGAACGAAGAAGAGGAAGCAGACGATGCCGAAATAGTCGACTTCCGAACCCCAGAATACCGATTTGAGTTGAGAGTTGACGAACTAGGTGTCGACGGGGAAGGTCTGTTACAGTCAGACGGATGGCGAGTATGCACCGGTCGAAGATACGGATGGTGTAACATGCGATCATGTCGCTGAAGACGAGTTGAGAGGCTATATGCGCCAAAGATTCGTCAACAATCACGGCGCAGATCAAATAGCGAAGCTACGACGAATAAGCAAAGATGCACGTACCGTGTGATGCTTTCATTCCGGTCTAATTGGTCCGGATTCATAAAGTCCATGCTGGACTGACGATAAAGTGGGCGACGTGTGTGAATAGGAGTGTTGGTTCGAGGCTGAAGTACTTCTGCGGGATCAGGTGTCCTCGCTCTGCAGGCGTCACCTTGGTAGGCTACCTCGCCCAACGGTGCGACATCCTCCCCAACGATAACCTTGCGCCTTTCTTCTTGGGCCTTACAGCGCGCAAGCTCGAGAAGCTTGATTCGAGTTGCGCGAATGGAATGCGACCAGTCGTTGGGACCCTTGGCGGCTGATATACCACGGGCAATCCTGTCGAGTAGATTAGACGGCGGTACGGATCCGTTGAAGGGCGTGATAAGGTGTGCTGGGAGGGCATCGAGGGTCTCGAATGGAAGATGAGCGGGCGCGAGCGACGTCGGAAGAGTTGGACTCACCCTGGACAGTAACCTGACTTGGTCCTCTTTCCACACCGCGTTGAGGTCTTCGAAATCGTAATTTGAGCTGTTCCACGAGTCTGTGCTGTTCCGATTAGCCGAGGGCGGGGAAAGCAAGATGTGGGACGCGACGGGGCTGCGATTTGGCGTGCGCGGTGCAGACGTTGGGCGGACGGTAGCAGGAATGTTCGGACGGGGGGCGATGAGAGCGAGCGGGGAAAGAGACACGGGCATCATAAGCAAAAGAGCGGATGGCAACGACGACGGAAAGAAAACAAATAAAATAAAAGTCCGATTGGGTGAGTGGAGGACGAAGGCAGGAGCAAGGAAAGTCTCAGCTTCGGTGTGTCGTCGTCGTCGTCGTCGTCGTTCGCGTTAATGGTATTTGATTACATAACAATTTGTTTACTTCTTGGGTTTCAACTCCGACGACACCCGACAATAATGTCTTCGAAATTATTTCAAGCTCCGCGATAAATCGTCCGCGGTAAGTGCACCACGTTCCTGCCTCGTGTCACACTTTCCCTTGCTGAGATCACTCGTGTGTGTGACTCATAAAAAGGGCTGATGAATCAGAAACTAGACATGGCTGCTACACGTGTACATCGTCCGACATAGATGGAGTAAATGCGCGAAACTCGTGGTCAATTGTCCGCTCCAGTCCCCAGGACAGAACGTGGCCCATGCAATTACAAAACAAACTGAATGAACACATATTATATGATCAGCATCTCTGTGACATATCTCGGCCATAGCACGTACCGTGAGGTGATTATGATACAGTCTGTTAAAGTGCAATACAACGGGGACTTAGTTAAAAGTTCCCCCTAGAACGTCTGCCCATGGGCATCACGCCCTCCATCTTCAATTTGGAGGATCTATGGGGCTTTTAATCAACCGCAATTAGCAACAGTACTTGTAGCGCACAGCGACCGACGCACCTTTCTGGCTTCTACAAAAAAGAACGTGGAGGAGGCTACAAAACTAAGCACAAGCAAGAGGAGAAGGTAACGCATGGCAGTAGTCAATCGAGAGGCAATATGTCGTATTTTTGTGGTTTTCTTAATGGTTCATCTCTAGTGGGCCAGCAAAACCGTCCGTTTGCTCACCCCCTCTTATACCGTTCTTTCAAGGTCCGATTTCCAGGCTCGTCCATCGTTGGGTAACAGGACACGAGACGACCCTAGAACGTGCCGCATCCACCAACGTTCATTTCCGTACCGCACCTGTTCGATGGGCACGCCAGAACTCAGTACATCAGGGATTAAAGGAGTCATGAAATGGAAGTTGGGACCCCTCCGGTGGACACATTACCTGAAACATCAAGTCACCCGATGCATGCTTTTCGATCATCACACCCCATGAGGTGGTAAAAGGCGGTGTTTGTTTTAGATGAGTTTCAAGATAAAGGACTAGACGGAATACACGTGTCCGCTCAACCCCTAGCGGGAGGGGTGAGGCTGGCAAGTGGCGTATTGGCACTGGGAATCATTCATTCAATTGACTGTGACAACACGGAAACCCTCATCGAATGTGGGTACTTCCATGTAGACTTTCCCGAATGAGGTATCAAATAGCTTCTAGATAGAAAGTTCGCAACATCGTGCTGTGCTCTAGAATCTTTTCTCGGAGGCAACGCGTCAGGCCCACTGAACATCCACGGCGCAAATCACAAACCTACGCCAAGTCGGAGCACAAGCAGTCCATTACAATCTCGACCCCACACACGGGATTCTTGACTCACATCAAGCCGCTCCTACCCCTCTCGCTTCTCTTTGAGCGTCCACCCTGGCTTGTATCTCCGCACGTTTCCATGCAATGAGTTCGTTTGTTCGTATTTCGTAGTGGTGTACCCAGTAGCCTGCATATCCAAATGCTGCAATTGCAATGGCGTGTCCAGCCAAGTCTAAAAGGAAAGCATATCGGATGAATGGATGTCGGATGTTGTGTGGAGAACAACATACTATCCATGAGATTTCTCTTTTGTATTGCGAGCTGGCCGAAACGTGACGCGAGGCCAAAGGCAGAGAAACCGAGGACGGTGCTAATGAGAGCCATTGGAAAATATTTTGAGTGGTATCCTTGGGCGCGAATGAAAGCAAGACGGAGAACGTCGGCGACCTCGACGGTGAGCGGAGCACTGGCAAGTCCGAATGCGGAAAGAGGAACAACATGGACAAATAGACTCCCCCCCTTTGATCTTGGCCGTGGCCCTTAGATTTTTGCCAGTGCTTGAGCTCATTGATGTCCGATCACACCGCATCTACATCTTCTCATCGACATGCAGGGCCAGCCGTCCCGCTCGACGCGAACGCGGTGGTGCTGACGCCAGAAGAGCAGACACAGGTAGTATCCAAGCTGGAGACAGCGCGCGAAAAGAAGGATGTTGCAGATACAGCGTTCAAAAACGGTGATCTAAAAAATGGTGCGTCTCTCAAGCCAGTCCTGCATCTGATAACGGCGCGTCTGAATACACCACGAACCTGCACAGCATTACGATCGTATCATGAAGTACCACCGTGCACCATGATGCACTTGAAACTCGGAATCTCACTGATTTTATAGGCCCTAATGTATCTCCATGGACTCGACAAGTACGTGATCGACACGCAAAACCCGCCCACAGTTTCTCACGTGACTCAGAAACGCACTTAAATCCCTCGGAATGGGTTTCCCTACTTCCCAACTAACCTCCGCCGTCGACCAGGCTGCGAGTGCCAAAGATGAGAAGACCGAGGTTGGTGGTTATGTTATCGAACCTGAGTATGTGGACAAATATCCAACAGGTCGATCTCATGCTGGAGAAGATCTACGCCAATATGTCGGCATGTCATCTCAAACAAGAAAACTGGAAACGTGCCATAGACACAGCTGACAAGGTAACAACCACACCTCGAGCACTCTAGGTTTGACAACCAGGATAACCTAGGCAATCGCAAAGAACCCGACCAACTCCAAAGCACTTTTCCGTAAAGGCAAGGCGCTAGGGGAATTAGGATATTTTGAGAAAGCCGAGGTGGTCCTATCGGAAGCGAAGAAGATTGCACCCAATGGCACGCATCCCTTTTACTTGGCAAGTGACTAATCACTGGAATGATGATCACAGAAGCACCATTGGTCGACGCAGAGTTGGCGCGTCAGCGGATTGCCGACCGCGAGAGACAAAGAGCCCATGATCAGAAACTGCGAGGTATGTTCCGTGTTAGTAATCCATTCTGTCTCACCCTGTGTCTGTCAGGATGGTTGTCGAGAGAGAAGAAGCCTGAAAATGCTGCATGAAATGAGATATTCTATTTGGGGTCCGTGAGATGCACCCGGTCATCGTAGACAAGCAATTGAGATACCACACCGACTTACACTGTAAATTGAACAATGCACGATCTTGAGACAGTGGTTTGAGGTGCATGTGAAATCACGCGCACGGGTTTGCAACTAGTAGATCGACTAACCGAGCCGGCTCTGACGTGGTGATGGACCTCCAGGTACTTAAGCACCCCACACCGGGTCTGTACGGCCCAAGTCTCTGCTCGCAACATGGGTCAAGACATTCCATCATCAAAGACCAAGCGCGACGACTCCCTGACCGTCATAGACGATCGTACCGGAAATCAATACAGATTCCCGTACGTTCCGGTGTACCTCGTGTTCCGCAGACCCAGCTCACTTCTCTCCCGAATGTCACAGTATATCGCACAACGCCATCTCTGCTCCCCTTTTCAAGTCCATTCGTGCCCCGTCCGGCCCAAATGACCGCCCAGAAGACGAGTCCGAACGCGGTCTGCGCGTCTCCGACAGAGGCTTCCTGAATACCGCCGTCATCGAGAGTGGTATCACTTATATAGACGGTGATAACGGTATCCTGCGCTATAGGTACGTCGTGTTTCCACGTATACATATAACACACCTCGTTCCTCACCAAACGTCCCTCTCCCAGAGGCTACCCTATCGAACAACTCGCCGCCCAATCCTCGTTCCTCGAGTGTGCATACCTCCTCATCTATGGCTCCCTCCCCACCCAGGTTCAGCTCTCCCATTTTGAACGCGAAGTTCTCAACCATGGCGTGATGCATGCAGATGCAGCTGGATTTTTCCGCGCGTTCAGGTATGACGCCCATCCGATGGCCATCCTGACTAGTGCGTTCGCGTACTTGGGGTCTTATTACGGCGAGGCGAACCCGTCTTTGCAAGGTATCGTCTCGCTACTTGTCGGTGCGCAGACGGCGGGGCAAAAAGCTGA
>JBBPQP010001384.1:0-10676 GCA_038092555.1 Boletus subgraveolens | reverse complement strand
CTACAATAGTTCTATAATAGTGGGACCATGAATAAGACAGAGAAATGGTGTGAAGAAACCTGTATACCTGTTGAATCACCCTATTTTAGATCTACAATAATGGGACCATGAATAAGACAGAGAAACAATGTGAAGACACTGACCTCCTATATGTAAATGTCTTAGATGAACCTCCCTGTTCTCAGTGACCATTCCCATGAATTAGACTGAGAAACTGTGTCAAGAAACCAACCTCCTAAGCATAAAACACCATTGTTCTCTCTTAATGATGAGCATCTTTAGTAACTCCTAATCTTTATGTATATGGTAACATTACAAGTCATGCAAGGTATGCCAGAATCAGGTCACATGATTACCATGGCACAGCAACACATCCTGTGAGCACTTTATTTGTACAGGATGCCAGCTCAACAATACATTTGCTCAAGTGTAGACTAAGACCTCAGAACTGAGGATAGAGCACAGTATAAAAAAGGAGTAAAAGGCTAATGCCAGATTTTCCAGAGGGGGCCCTCCTCCTTTCAATCTGACACCAGGTGTGAAAGTAGAGGAAAGAGTTAACCAATAAAAAGAAAAGAAAAGAAACTCCCAGGCAGGAATGTGTAGCCTAAAGCTGGGTAAGCATGAAGAAATGGGATCTTAAGAAATTTACTGCTAGCATACAAGTGGGTGGGGACTTCAGACTTCAAGTCACAGGCTCTAAGAGCTGATTGAGCAACCTGAAGCTCAGTCAGCATTGAGAAACTGAATATGATGTGATGCAATCTACTAATTGGGCACCAATAGGGCACCAATGGGGAGGGAAGGGAGGAACTCCAAGTGGTTGTTAAAGGTGAAAGTATTTTGTACCTGAAACAGAATTAGCATCCGGTTGTAAAATGGACTACTGCTTACCATGAGGAGGGGAGTGCAATTAATTCCAAATAAAGGACATGTAAGAGGAGTGCAATTGCACCCACATCACTGCATGCCCTGCCAGTTTGTCAACCCCAAAAAAAGGCATGTGTGAGAGGAGTGCAATTGCACTCACATCACCACATACCCTGCAAATCTGTCAATTCCAAATAAAGGATGAGAGGAGTGCAATTGCACCCACATCACTCCATGCCCTGCAAACCATCAATCCCAAAAAAAGAGAATGTGTGAGAGGATTGCAATTGCACCCACATCATTGCACACCCCACAAATCCATCAATTCCAAATAAAGGACATGTGAAAGAAGTGCAATTGCACTCACATCACTGCATGCCCTGCCAATCCATCAATCCCAAAAAGAAAAACGAGGATGTGCAAGAGGAGTGCAATTGCACCCACACCATCACATACCCTGCCAATCCATCAATCCTGAAATGAAAAACAAAATCAGTTACCAGCCATACAATAGAACCCTTTTTGCAGATTAGAAGAACATGGGTAAAATAAATAAACCTATGAAATGGGCAAAAAACTGTCAGTAAGAAAAGTTTGATTGAGAACTGACTGTTATTGCCCACTGGTTCTTTCCCGCTATGCAAGCTGCAGTCCTACATAGTGAGAAAGCACTGTGGGCTTTGAGGGATGTTGTGTGAGGGAAGTAAACAATTGGATTAGGGAGATCATGGTAGTAGTGATAAAGAGTTAGAGAGTATGACAAATGGGACTTGGAGTTTTAAAATTTATCAGGCTTTGTTTGGTGTCATTTACAACCCTTGTTGGGACACCTCTTTTCTGACATTTTCTGCCAACTCATTTGTTCCCACAATTCTTTTTTGTGTCACCTAGTGTTGACAGGTATTGTTGTGACAGCTGTCACTCATATTTTTCTGTGCTTCAATATGCTGTCTCAGCTGTGTGGTACATACTTTCAGTTCTGTCCTCCCTTCATCTCTCTTCCCTCAGTCACTCCCACAGATGCCTTACACATGCCAAACTGCAAAAAGATCCACCAGTGGGAGTGCAAACTGGGTCAGGATTGCCCTCCCTAATGATTTCAGTGATGGAATGGTGAGCAAATGCCTGTGGCTCACAGATGAGGTGGGGGATCAAAAAGTTCACTTGAAGATTCCCTACATCATAACAAAAGAACTAGCTCTTTACACACCACTTGTGTTGCTTAACACTTGCCCAACATATCAGACTATAACCCCCTTAATGACCCAAACCCCTCTTCAGAGGACAGGGCAGTCTATATCACCCAACAAAGAACCTCCCAGACAATCTAAGGAAACAAAAAAGCCTTAAGATCAAGAGAAGAAGCCAATGTTCAGTGCTGGGCTCAACAATAAATCAAAAGACAGACCTTCTAGGAAGACCTCCCTCCTCCACTGCCAGCTAGAAGAATAATGGGGCCATCCAGTGGATCCAGGAGCTCTTTTAATCCAACTACCAGGAATCCTAGACCAACTCCTGTGATCAACTCTTCACCACCCTCTCCCAATCCAAACATTCATCTTCCCAGACCAGAAGAAGAATATACTGAATCTGATGACTTTAAGGATGACATGGGCAAGGAATTTTTGCCAAAAGATTTTACTGGGAAAGTAAAAGATGTCAACTGGTGGCCTCAAGTGATTAAAGCATGGAGGAATATAAAGAAAGACAAATTCACTGATGAAGAAATAATAACTACTGCCCTCACTAGGATAAGCGAAGAACAAGGAAAAATCTTTGCTGAAGGATACTACAACAAGCTTAATAGTAACAACAATTACAAGAAATGGGGTATATTTGAGGAACTATTCAATAACTCCTTCACCTCCAAAAATGAAGCAGCAGACACCAGAAGAAAGATAAAGACCCTTCATATGAAAGAAATCGCCACAGAAGCCCTTAAAGATTACACCACCCAGCTCAATCTCCTCCTTGGCCTAGCCAACATGACCAACAACACCATGATTTGCAGCCTTTACTGCTCTGAACTTCCATTCAACCTAATTAGTGACATCCTTAGGGGAACTGAATCCAAAGACCTCAAGAGGTGGATGACCTCAGCCAGTATCCACATTCAAGCCTATGAATGACTCCATGACTTCCAAAAAAAAAGATTCCAATCCACCAGAGCCAATCCTAACACCATGGATATGGACCATATCACCCTTTTTGGACCAAAAAGAGCCCACCACAATCAGGAGAAAAAATGTTATATATGTCATAAAATAGAATGTCTTAGCAGATTTCCAATCCATCAGAGCTGATCCTAACACCATGAATACAGACCATATTACCCTCTCTGGAGCCTCTAGCTCCCTACAATTACATCCTGTGCTTTCTCCTCTCTTCAAACATCCTCCAAGTATTCTCCATTGTGTCCTGTGTTTTCTCTGTCCAGTCCAAGGTAAGTCAAGTCATTGTTTTTCTATCTGGTCTATTATCATCTATCTGTACCATCTATCTGTTATCTGAGTTACACCAGATGACACATATCCAATCTGGTATTATTTTCAATTCACCATCTTATTTCTTCTTTCTCTTTTTAGTTGTTTCTTCCACTTCTTCCTACATTTTCTTCCTACTTCTATTATGATTGGCTGCTGCCACCTTTAGATCCCTATTAAGCTTCTCTGGTAGTCTAGTTACCAAAGTCTTGGAAATGCCTGGACTATAAAAAGTTTGTTCCTAGATCTGAAATAATTAGCTTTGTTCACTTCTAACTTTCTTGCCATGATTCCTCTCATCATCATTGCTGTTGGTCCTTATCCTCGATTGACTTTCTTCCTGTCTTAGTATCCAGTCCTCATCCTTGACCAAACCACCTTCATTATTGTCTATCCAGCCCTTGTCCTAGGTCAGACTGCTCCTCATCTTTGTCAATCCACTCCAGACTTCATATTCCTTCATTGTTGTATATCCAGGATTCACCCAGATACTCTGTTCTGCTGTGGTCAGTCATGGCTAACCTTTCTTCTCTGACTTCCCTCCATTAGGACCCCCTTGGGACAGGTGTGCTTGCTCCTTCTACATTAACCCTTACAATTACTAATCTTACACTGCCTTCTTTCAGTTTACAGATCTAAGGGAAAATGTGCATATGACATCAGATACACATTCTCAAAGACCCTTAATGGGAGTTCATTGGGTCCAAAAGCTCAGGAGCTTTGCTTCCACATAATGGCTGGCACTTTCTATGGCCATGCCCATAATTGTAAATATCAATTCAGCTGGCATCTGATGTACATTACTGGCATTGGCAATACCAAAGGCAAGAGTTGTGAACACATCTTCTCATCTTCAAATGACCTTGCCTGAGGCACTCAGCATACAACCCAATTCCATCAGCACCAAACAATTGAATAGCATTTTGCATTCTGGAATGTAGATAAATATAAGATGCTATGTATGTACCTAACAAGATATTCATTTATAGATATGATTGACCCTTTCATATCAGCACAATTTATGCAGAGACATTACAGGGAGGCTGTCTGAACAATTTGTACCTTGATGGCTGAGCTTACAGTGATTAAATCAACCTTCCAACTCACTGATGAAGACTTTCTTTGATTCCATGCCAAGGAAAGTGAATATTTTGAGTTGTTGAGACAACCTCCATTGAAGAACCAACTCAGTATCTGCTATATCCAAGTTCTTGATGAACTTGCACATGAAAAGCAAGTGGTTCTTTGTCTCTCTCATCATCATTGAGTATAGCTGATTTCAGGATTACCAGGCAGTCTGCATGTAAAGCAGCCAATAACACTTTCACTAATGTCCAATCAAATAACCCTAGGGGTGATTTCGGCTGTGCTCAATCAGGCTCACATTTGGATCAAAATGGCATATTTGAAATTGCAAAATACTGAGATATTAGCTGGGCATCTGCAGGCACAACTTGGACTTGAGTTACACTGGGAAGTTGGTGGTGAAGAATACAATCATTTCAAGGAAGAAGCTTCAATTGCTAGGTACCATCAGGCTCTTGATGAGTTGGAATGTTTGGTTGTGATGTGATTTTTCAAATTATTGAAATTGGGAATGTCAGGAACAGGTCAGCTTATTCTATTTGCTTGTACCATGTATGTGATCATGAAAACTCTACAGGTTACAAGCTGTGTCAACAAATAAGCAAAAGCCTTCAATGGATTCCAAGGTGGTGCAAAAAGTGATTGTTCAATACAATGCTCAAGCTGCTGCTTTGACACCACCATGTCCTCTGGTCTCATGGAAGGATATTACAAATCACACAGTAGTTGGCAAGTTTGATCTCCTTCACCATGCATGCTCAAATATTTGTGAGCAGCCATAGTCTAGACCTGCCATTCATGAGACCACCACCACTAAGCATTTCAAATTATGGTGTGCAAAGGAAGAGGTTGTCCACCTGAATGTCAAAGTCCGTTGCTTGCAAACCTGGATATACAATGAGAAGCAGAAGGTTTCTAGGGTTGTGTTGGTTGGAGCTTCAGAATTCACAACTGCATCTGGCCCTGGAACTCCAATTTTTGCACTGCACATGTGCTGTAGTGAATGCAGTCTATCTCCACCACTTAGATCAGATTGAAAGGTTGAATGGATATATAGGACCTAGGGGAATTGGTGTTCATCTTGAGCACACACTGGTTGCTGGACCAAGCAGTCAAGTTCACATACAAGAAGGTTCAAGTCAAGAACAAGAACAAATCACACATGACAACACATTGGCACTGAGCCTGATAGGAGGTGCCAGTGGGTTTATCTGTGCTCAAGACAACACTAATATCAATCATATGTAGCCAAAGACCTCTGCATACTTTACCAGGACAACTTAGGTGATGGAGATCTTATTGAGGAGCAAGAAGCTGCACTTGCTATGCAAACTATGACAGATTTCTTATATGATGTATTTGATTGAGCATGTGTAGTTCTCCGGTGACAAAATTTATCTTTGTATGTTAAGTTGAAGATTGTTGATCATCTTGTGTGCATTGCATGTTGAACATGTGTTGAAGCATGCATACTATGCTGTATTATACTGTTAAGCACTAGCACTCACATCTTGCAAGCTCCATCCCAAGTGTTTCTTTCTCCCATACTCTGGACATCCATGCAACTAATGCACCTTATATTATGATTGCAATGGATAGGCAGTTGGTAAGATTCTATTATTCTGATACGATGCTATTGCAGTTACCAGGATTGCTTAGTCTGATGCTATTCCACCCTCTTAAGGCTTGTCAGCCTACCTGTGACATCAATTCATCACTTCCAACTTCTTTCCCAACCTGATCGCATGCCCTCCCAACCATGTTTCACTCTGCCAGCAGCTTGCAAGGTAATTCAAGGCAGCAAAATGACCCATTCACAATGACAGAAATCCTCATTTGTGCAGGGTTTTGATGAAGACAAGTGTCAAGTTGGGCTGCTATCCATATGGTCCTTAGATACAGAGCACACTCTGATGGAAAGCATCACAATACCACCACATCCAGTGGTCTCCACCCAACATATGTATACATTGTTCACTTTGCAGGACCAGTCAAACAAGAGATTCAGTAGGACAGCCTTGGCTGAGGATGCTCTGACAGACATTTTTGATGCAGTTAGTCCCTTGATGAGATGGTTCAGAGGCTGGTCTGAATCTCATGGCCAATAAGATCACCACCACTGACCTCTATATGACACCTCATGAATTGGTGTCAAATGAGCATGTCAAGGGAGATATGCTGTTCTTGTTCAAGCCCTCTGCCAGGAATTTGCTTTGCCCTATCTTCACCACTTCCATCACCACTGCACTATCAAGGCTATTCAACCTTCAAAACTTCAGTGTAAGCCTAACAAAGTGTCATAGTTCTTAACATGCATTATTGAAGTGCCCCCAGCATGGGAAATCAACCTTAGCCCAGACTACATTCCAGACCCGATGTCTGCATGCATTCAGTGTAGCATGGTTGGATCAATAATCAAAGGTGCTCTTGACTTGTATTTTGCTTCCACTGCCATTCACAAGGGAGCAGCAATGGCCTCAATCCAAGCTGTACAACTTCATTGTCCACATCCATCAGCCAGCACTCCATCTGTCAACACCAACCTGCAGATGTGTTCCTTCATGAAATTCCTAACAACTTGTTGGAATGAAGCTTACCCACTTTCGCAACACAGTCAATCATTCCACCCATTTTTTCCAATGATAGCCAGCCCTTACACCACTCATTAGCATTGGTTCTAATACAGATGCTGTGCTCAATTGTTTCAAACTTGGCTATGTAATCTTTGAGCTTGCATGGGTGTCAAAACAATTTTTTATACAACATGCAGTACAATGGATGTCCTGCTCTGTCCCATCTTTTACAAGATGCCTGGTGTTGAAGGTTTTATGGGTAATATTATGAAGATCAATCCAGACTTGGTCATCAAAATAGAAGGATTTGCAGTGCAGCATATCCAAGGTATTTGTTCACATGACTCATTCTTTATCCCTGAATTGATACAAATTTATCTTCAAGTGCTGCAAAAAATCATCATCAGTGGGTAATAAATATTCGCAGTGCCATCCAAGTCCTTATCGACCACAGACTGCATAAGTCATTTTTTTTACTAATGATATGACACCTAATTTATTGCTTGCTATATTTACAAAGGAAATTACAAAGGACTCCCAAGCAAAGATGCAGTGGGCACACTATTCCTGAAATGTCATCCAATGGTACAAGGCCGTAATCAAAGGCTGGCCAGCAACAATCCCATTTGTGAATCTCAGCTCAGTGTTGAGTGCACTACCCCAGCCTGAGTTGTTGCAATGGAAATGGGACAGACTTTTTGAAAAGTCATCACTGATGTTGAATTAGAACAGTGTGCCAATCATGGAATTGTCAGCTCAAAAGCTGTGCTGTGGTAGAGCCAGAAAGGTGCACATGTTCTAATTTAGGACAAAAGCACAAAAACACCCAGGGGGACAAGATGGATGTCATCATAATAAGAAACATAAGAGTGCAGAGATAATCAGAGATAGTGGTGATGAGACAGAAGAGCATACAACCGAGACTATTACAAATACTGCAGCACCTATGATCCACAGCCACAGTCTTGTCAGCTGTTCCTGGACCTTCTAGCAGCAATGTTCAGCTTGCTACTACTGGGCAGGATAGTAACATCCTTGGCACAGGTATACAAACCCCACCCTCTGAGCCTGACCAGGCTGCACTGGTTGCTGGTATGTCAACAACCCAAGTGGATGATCTCTGTCAAGGATTGCAACACCTGTTACACAGCTGGAATCTCACAGCTGGAGTCCACTGTCAGAAACTAGATTGCAAGTAATGTAAAAATGCAACATACCTGGAGTCCACTGTCAGAAACTGGAGGAAAGCAAAGACAGTGGACTCCGACTACTGTAGGAGCAAACAACAAACAAATAACAACAACAACAACAATGCGCCACAATGTTCTAAGTACGAAAATGGAGTGCACAATCAATAATTCCAACACTACCCCCTGATTGTGCAACTCTACTTTTCTCCAATTGGTGCAATGCCCAGCATCTGGCGGAACTGCTGCACCTTAACTCGAGCCAACGGTTTGGTGAGCAGATCAGCAGGCATGTCAGCAGTTGGTACAAAAGTGGGGGCAATCTGGCCTTCATCAATGACATCTCTGAGCCAATACCACCTCAAATCCAGTTGCTTCATCCGACTATGGTGTTCTGGATGTTTGGCAACCTGGATGGCTGACTGATTGTCCATGTGGAGCATAGGTGGGCCAGAAAGCTTGAAACCAAGCTCCTGGAGGAGTTTGTGCATCCAGACAATCTCCTTGCCTGCTTCACAAGCAGCAATGTACTCTGCTTTGGTAGTGGACAAGGCAAAGATGGGCTGGTGCTTCAACATCCAGAAAACAATACCAGTACCAATCTTGACCATGAATGCACCAGTGGAACAAGCTGAATCCTTGCATCAGAATAAACTGTAAAGAGCTCAGATGTCGATCGATCAGGTGAATAAGTGATGCCATGGTCGATGGTGCCCTTGATGTAGCGAAACAGGTGCTTGACAGCATTCCAATGGGCAATGCCAGGATCTGAGATGAAGGAGGCGAGCTGGCCAACTGGGAAGGCCATATCAGGGCGAGAAGCACAGGAGAGATACTGGAGAGAGCCAATAGCACCACCATAATCGACAGAGCGCATGAAGTTGCGATCCTCAGGTGTCTTGGGGCTCTGATCGCGCGACAAGAACAATCCAGGCTCCATGGGGGTGGTGACAGGCTTGCAGTCCGCCATGGTGAAGTGAGCAAGCATGTTGAGGCAGTACTGGCACTGGGAGATGATGAGGGAGTATCTGGAGTGATCTTGATCAATCCTGATGCCAAGAATCTCTGTGGTTGGCCCGAGATTGCGCAATTTGAAGTGACTGCTGAGATCTGCAATGGCCTGCTTGATGGCATGCTCAGAGCGCAATGCAAAGGTGATGTCATCGACAAAGACAGGTAGCATGATCTGTTGGAATCATTGATTGTGCACTCCATTTTCGTACTTAGAACATTGTGCCACATTGTGGCGCATTGTTGTTGTTGTTGTTATTTGTTTGTTGTTCGCTCCTACAGTAGTCGGAGTCCACTGTCTTCACTTTCCTCCAGTTTCTGACAGTGGACTCCAGCTGTGAGATTCCAGCTGTTTAACAGGTTATGAGCCCTGCCCTTTGACCTCTGCACTTCAAGTGTCACAGCCACTTCGAAATTTTCACTTTCCCTGCCAGAACTTGTTCCTTACATCATTCACACTTCGTTTCCCCTCCATTCCACCTACATGTCATCTGAAAACCAGCACCATTGCATTCAGCCTCTCAATGGCAAAAGCTACACTATCAGGAGCGAAGAAATGCAGGCCCTGGTTCGTTCCAAAGGCCTCTGACGCCTTGTTGATGGCAAGGAAACATGTCCCACTGCCTCTGGAGCAGAAAACAGGACAAGGCAGCTGGGGAGTTGATGCTCAATGTGGCCCCAGACCAGTGAGTACACCTGAGAGCAGACCAGGACCACCCCACCAAAGCCTGGACTGAGCTCAAAGTGGTTTTCGTTCAGCAAAAGGCCAGCAATCGCTTTGTGGCCTATGACGAGTTCTTCAGCATCTGGAAGTATGCCAAGCCTGCAATGACTGTAGCGCTTGATTTGTCACTCTGACATTGCCGACTCGCCCACCATAACCTTGCTGATGTGAAATCACTCCATGATCGCAATCTAGTCACTGGGATGAAGCTGGACAGCAAGTCGTTGCCTGACCCAATCTGTGAACCATGCCTAGCTGGCAAGATGCATGCCAATCCATTTCCCAGCTTGCAATCTCGCGCGTCGAAGCCTCTCGAGCTTGTTCACTCGGATGTCCATGAAGTACCTTACAGAACGTTCTCTGGATATCACTACTGGGTCACATTCATTGATGACTACTCAAGGTATCACTTTGTACTGCCTATTCGAGCGAAATCAGACATCTTCGAGGCTTTCAAGCAATTCAAGGCATTCGCAGAGAACCAGACAGAGTGTCGCATCAAATGCCTGCGAGACGACAAGGGAGGCGAGTATATGAGCAAGGCCATGCTCGAGTTCACCCAGCAGTGTGGTATAGAGCGCCAGCACACAGTTCGTGCGCATCCCCAACAAAACGGAGTCGCAGAGCGTGCCAATCGAGTGCTTTCTGAGCGCATCACTGCCATGTTGAAGGAGTCAGGCCTGGCCATGGCATTTTGGGGCGAAGCGCTTGCTGCGCTTGTGCATGTCTGGAATCGATGTCC
>JBBPQP010001383.1:0-10678 GCA_038092555.1 Boletus subgraveolens | reverse complement strand
CTAGTATCCGGTCCTCGTCCTTGACCGGAAAGCTCTTATCTTCGTCTATCCGGCCCTCGTCCTAGGTCGGACCGCTCATTGCTTTACTCAATCCGTTCCGGATTTCGTGTTCTCTCATCGTTGTGCAGCCGGGACTATTCCGGACACTCTATTCTCCTGTGGTCAGTCGTAGCCAACCCTTCACATCTAACTTCCCTCCTACAGGACCCCTTGGGACGAGTATTGCTCGCCCCTTCTACATTAACCCTTTCAAGGTCTTCGACCTTGATACTTGTTTTACAGCGAACTCTGCCAAGGGAAGCCAATCCACCCAATTGGATTGCCGATGGTTTACGTAGATCCGAAGGTATTGTTCAACGAGTGCGTTGAAGCGCTCGGACTGTCCGTCTGTCTGTGGGTGGTATGCGGTGGATGGGTTTCCTTCAATTTGGAGGAGTTCTTGGAGTGCTGTCATGAACGACGATACGAATTGTGGTCCTCTGTCACTAATGATCTTCTTTGGAGTGCCGTGAAGTTTGAAGATGTTGTCACGGTAGATTCTGGCGACTCTGGCAGAAGTTATCGAAGTGGAGATGGGGAAGAAGTGGACCATCTTAGAGAATGTGTTGACTATGGTTAGGATCGCATCCTTTCCATTGGATTCTGGGAGGGGACCGATTAGGTCGATGGAAATGACCTCCCATGGTCCGTCAGCAGGTTCATTGGGATGTAATTGCGTTCGCTTTGTTTTCGTCTTGACCTTTTGGCAGATGTCACAGCCGGAAACATAGCAAGTGATGTCCTTCTTCATTGAGGGCCAATAGTACCTCATTCAGATAAGATCTCCGGTTCTTCATGCACCAGGATGTTCAGATAGCAGATGGTCGTGATTTTGCATGATGATCGCTTCTCGGAGGGATGGTTCCATGGGGACGTAGAGGGCGTTGCCCCAGTGGATGAGTCTGTCTTTGAGTTTCCATGGTGAGTCACTCTTTTTGACTCCTTCGATTGTGAACTTTTTGGTGCGGGATTGGAGATTTTTGATCTGTTCTTCGAATGCGATAGAGCGCACAGCTGCTCCCTCGTCACTTGAGAATCGGTCGGGTTCAAGCACGGTGATTTCCTTGTTGTCTTCGACTTTTGTGTCAAAGTTGGGTCTTTGTGACAATGGGTCTGCTGGGTTTGTCTTTCCAGCTCTGTGTTTGATCACGAAGTGGAACTCTTGGAGTAATTGATTCCATCGTGCTTGTCGTCGTGATAGATCTTGTGGTCGCTTGAAGTATTCGAGATTTTTGTGGTCAGTTAGGATCTCAAATTTGTGCCTAGCGTCGAGGAGGTAATGGTGCCATTCTTTGAGTGCGAATATGATGGCTGCCATTTCCAGATCTGCTGCGTGGTAGTTTCGTTCTGCTTCATTGAGCAACCTAGATATAAATGCGACAGGATGCCATTGGCCTTCTTTTTCTTGTGACAGAACTGCTCCAATGCTGATTCCTGAGCCATCCGTTTCGAGGCAGAATGGTTGGTCGTAGTCAGGCATGACGAGCGCTGGGGCAGTCGTGATAGTCATCTTCAAGAGTTCATAGGCCTTTTGGCATTCGTCTGACCAATTGAATTTGACTTTCTCTGAAGTGAGCGCATTGAGTGGTCTGGCGATTTTGGCGAAGTCCTTTACAAACTGTCAATAGAAGTTGAGGAATCCTAGGAATCCACGAACTTCTTTCTTTGATTTTGGGACCGGCCATTTGGTGACTCCTTTGATCTTGGTTGGATCCATCCAGAGTTTCTGATGCGAGATGAGGAGTCCGAGGTATTCAACTTTGTCGACTTCGAAGTTGCATTTTGTGTGATGGAGACTTAATTTGTTGTCTCGTAAGATTTGTAGAACCTCTCGTACTATTTTCCGGTGTTGTTCTATGGAATCCGTGAAGATCAGGATGTCGTCCATGTAGACCACTACGTTTCCTCGATTGATCAGGTCGCGGAATATGTGGTTCATCATGGTTTGGAATGTTGCGGGGGAATTGGTCAATCTAAAGAACATTATGAGAGGCTCAAAGAGTCCTCGGTTTGTTCTAAAAGCGGCTTTCCATTCATCTCCTTCCTTCATCCATATATTGTTGTATCCCCATTGGATGTCAAGTTTAGTGAAGTGCTTGGTGTCTTTGAGTTTGTCGATCAACTCGGTGATAAGAGGGAGGGGATATCGGTTTTTGACGGTGATAGCGTTCAATTTCTGATAGTCTTGAACTGGGCGAAGTCGACTGTCTTTCTTTTTGATGAAGAAGAATGCGGAGGTGAAGGGGGATTTGGAGGGGTGGATACGACCAGAAGTGAGGTTTTCTTCGAGGAAAGAGTCCAGTTCCTGTTATGACTACCACCCGGTAGGCGTACAAGTAGACATGAAGCGTAGAGCCACCTTGAGCCTAACTCTTGTTTGTCCTAATGATGTAGGATACCTTCAGGCTTGATGCGAGCCTGGTGACGAACGACGAGGGATATTATGAGTAATATCCCGAGGTAGACGACGATCAAGGTTAGAGAGAGAGAGGTGTTTGAACAGAATTCAAACTTATATACCCCGGCCGTAAGGGCTTTAGGGCAGGTATATCCCAATTTGGTAATGGTGGTCCGTGCGCAGTCTAACCTAATATGGTAAGAGTCCGTATCCTCAAAAGGAAAGCCGGAACCAGTGTGGCGAGGTATCGCCCGATTAGGCAGGAGGGTTCCTGCGTGGGAAGTTCATGAGCGTAAGGACGTGTTGTGGGAATCAGCGTAGCGTGACGTGTTGTGATGGCACGTGAGTGGTCACAAGGGTGAGATGAGGTCGTGACGCAACACGAGGTGGGGGCGGTGATGTTGAGGAGAGATCTGGCCTCAACTGAGGGTGGGGATCACCGAGGAGAGCACAGGAAGACGGCTGTGTCACGGGGGTTGCCGAAGAGAGGATAGGGAGAAGGCTGTGCGAGGAGGGCGCTGCAAGGCAGGGTCGGGGAGATTGAAGGGCATAAGGAGCGGCCCTAAAGGAGGAGGAGGGTGGGAAGATCCAAGGAGATATTCCAGGGAGGATCTGGGGAAGATCCAGGATCAGGACACAGGAGGGCGGCTGTGCAGGAGGCACCAAAGGGAAGGTGCAGGGGAGGGGTGGAGTTGGGCCGTTGCAGGATGATACCGTCGAGCGTAGACGAGCGCGAGAATGTGCTTGGACGGTTGGCCAGTGACAGATAGTCACGGTGGTACGCGGTCGAGGATGAGGGGAAAAAGACCGGGGGGGGAGTACCAAAACCGTAACAGTTCCTTTTGTTCGTCGACTGTTAGATTGTACGTTTTGCAATTGACTTGGTGGTCGCCTGGGAGTAGTTCAACTGCGTGATCCCATGGTCGAGATGGGGGTAACTTGTCGAATGTTTCTTTGGCGAAGACATCTTTGAAGCTGTGGTAGGCTTCTGGAACTACATCCTCGAAGGTTTTAAGGTGTTTTTCCTTTTGTGCTTCGATCGCAAGATCTTGGGCAATGCCTCGTGACATGAGGTAATCGAGGGCTTTGATTTTGAAGATGCGATCACCCTCCTTCCAAGATTGATGATACTCCGAATCGTCATCATCATCCTCGGTAGGGACAAGGTCGGGAATATGATCTTCGCATGCGAAGGAAATGGATTGTGAGGCCCAATCGATCACCAGATTGTGATGTTTGAGCCAATCGTAACCAAGGAACAGCGGGTGTGTCCCCAGGTCAGTCACTGCAAGGGAAATCTTCTCGACATGGTCCTGGATAGAGAGCTCTACCAGAACAAAGTCGGTGATTGCACCACGAGAGTTCGCTGTGCCGTCCGCATTGTATACGGGAATGGCGTGGGGGAGTTTGTGTGACGGAATGTTGTTCCGCTTTACGAAGGATGCATCAATTGTCAATCCGGTACAGCCAGAGTCGATAAGAGTGTCCGCTACAATGGTTCTCCCATTGTCTAGTAGCATACTCGTGGATATTGTTAATGACCGATCGTCTTTTTTCGAGATTTTCTTATATTGCAGTTTGCTTTGCAGCTCGCACAGTGATAGGTGGGCCTTGATTGGGGACATTTGACTTATCTCAGTGATCAGCTGAGGAGTCACTTTGGTCACTCTTGTGTCATGTACGAACGAGCAGAGGTGTGACAGTGCTCGCTTCTCGTCCGTGTCTTGACATACTTGTTGAATCCATTGGGTCGACCAAGGATCCACTGTGTTCATCCATGGGGAGCACTTGCTCCTTTTCTCTGCCATTGACTTATCAGCACCCTTTTCCATAACCGGAGGTACAACCGGTGTAGTTTTCTTTGTCCTTTTGGGATGTTGCATTATTGTTGGTGGAGGGCGCACTGCAGCCTCGTCACACTCAACTTCAGTCGGTTCGTCTACTTGTAACACACTGTATTTGTTCTGCAATGACTTAGGTGGTACGATACAAGAAGACGTAGAGTTCGTAGAAGTAGACGACTGTGCTATTCTATGTTTGGAAAATCCTTTTGGACTGCCGCGGCTACTTTGTCCACCAGTTCCTTGTGCGTCTCGTATTCTATAGTTTGTCCGGCGACCTCTATGGTGCGGACTTGACAGGGACGCAGTTTCGCATGGGTAGCACAGGGCCAAGCCTGGTCTTTACCCTCCTTCGCACAGCTGATGCATTTCCCTTCTGCACACAGCTTGCCGATGTCCATAGGAGCGCCAGCTCCACTAAATGTTCCGACCGCATTCGGGTGGTATTGATAAACGGGGGTGGTGGGCTTTGCAGATGGTACTGTTCCTGCTGCCTGAGGGTGAGGTTGTGACAGACGGTTTGGAGTCCAGGACGATGTGGTGTGAAGGGAGGATTTTTTGGTGTTGGAGAGGCATCGCAGGGAGTATTCGGCTCTGACGAGCTCTTTCTCCCAGACTCAGACGTCATGTTCATCAACTATTCTGGGGATTTGGTTGATGACGAATTCCACGTATTTGTACTGGATTCCGTTCTGTGCGATTTCGGTGAGATGCACACCGTGCGTCTGGACGTTCCACTTGGCCTCGGCTATCAGAGTGGACATTTTGATGAAGAAATCTTCTATCGTCTCATTGGCGGTCTGCTTCAACGTTCGCAGCTTCCATTCTGCATCGCATTGGAGGGATTTCGGTTGGAACATCTCGACAAGAGTGTCCCAGAAGATGCTGAAGGGGTATATATCAAGACTGTTCTCGTTCTGGATTACAAACAAGTCTGCGAAACGCCTGGCAGCATTGTTGCCAGTAAGAAACGATAGGACGATGGTGATCTTCTGTTGGTCATCCGGAGTTCCTTCCTCAAAGGAACGTAGATACATCTTCATTTGCCATGCCCACTGGACGAAATTCTCCTTGTTGCCACCGAAATAGCCAGGCTTGGGCAGGCGATTCTTGCCTAAGCGGCCTTTGGAGGAAGAGGGAAGATTGACTGTGGGGCGGGGGGCATGCATAGATCCCTGGACTCCCTCCAGCGCATGGCGCACTGCTGCCTGCTGCTCCTAAGGGGTCAGTGTGGGTTTGGATGGGAGAGGGTGGTTCGAGCTCCTCGATGATCGTAGCGTGGGTTGGGTATAGCTGGGGGGCTGGAGACTGCACAGCATGTCTACCGCGTTGTAGGGGATTGACGGTGGGTGGCCAGCCTCACGACCCAGGAGAGTGTAGCTCTTGGTCCATACAGTATATTGGGCAAAAAACTCCGATATCTGCTTCTTGATCAACCGGGTGGTTGACTCAGGAGTACCTCTGATGTCGATGAAGGGAACTATCCTCACTTCCATCAGCAGGGAAGTCGTAGTAGACACGGGAGGTGGTGGATTCAGAATCTGATAGGGATGTGTGGTAGAGGCTCTGGACTCGAGGTGGGAATGGTAGTGCTGAATGGAAGGTGTTGGTTGGGGAGTGTGGATCATAAGCGGGGTTGTCGTCTGCAAGACTGATGCCGCTTGTGATACCGGTCGGGACGTCATCACAGTAGAGGGGTATATGGATGGTAAGTGGTGAGGAAGAAATGGTGACGTGTTAACCGAGTGTTACGACTACCACCCGGTAGGCGTACAAGTAGACACGAAGCGTAGAGCCGCCTTGAGCCTAACTCTTGTTGGTCCTAACGTGGTAGGATTCCTTCAGGCTTGACGCGAGCCTGGAGACGAACGACGAGGGATACGAGGAGGAGTATCCCTAGAGAGACGACGACTGAGAGTCCTAGGTAGACGAGGTCCAGTGACCTCGACCGAGGAGAGGTCCTAGGGTAGCGAGGTCGTTGTCGAGCAGGACGAGTTCTCCTAACTGGAGTGGAGAACCTAGAGACGAGCCAACGGCGACGAGCCGTTGGGAAAGAGAGAGCAAAGAAGTGCTCTCGACCTTGAAGACCTTAGAGAGGAAACTCTAAGGTGTCGACGACGGAGTCCTTCAACGAAGGAGGAAAAGAGGGGAGGGCGAGGTAGAGATCAAGCAAGGGAATGTTGCAGGGAACGGATGATGAATACCACAAGAGTAACCGTAAGGTGTACACTTTAGGTGTCAGATCAAGGTTAGAGAGAGAGAGGAGTTCGAGAGGAGCTCGAACTTATATACCCCGGCCGTAAGGGCTTTAGGGCAGGTATATCCCAATTAGGTAATGATGGTCCGTGCGCAGTCTAACCTAGTATGGTAATAGTCCGTTATCCGCAATAGGAAACTCGGAACCAGTGTGGCGAGGTTGTCGCCTGATTAGGCAGGAGGGGTCCTGCATGGGAAGTTCACGAGTGTAAGGACACGTCGTGGGAATAAGCGTGGCGCGACGCGTAGTGATGGCACGTGAGTGATCACATGAGAAGGTGAGGTCGTGGCGCAACACGAGGTGGTGAGGCGATGTTGAGGGGAGATCTGGCCTCAACTGAGATGGGGATCGCCGAGGGGGGCACAGGGGGGACGGCTGTGCGAGGAGGCACTATAGGGCAGTGCTGGGGAGGTCTGGAGGCGTGGCGAAGGGCGGTGCCGGGGAAGTCCGAAGGGCAAGAGGCGGCCCTAAAGGAGGAGAGGTGTGGGAAGATCCCAGGGAGGATCTAGGGAAGATCCGGGGAAGATCCAGGGAAGATCCGGGGACGATCCAGGGTGGGACACAGGAGGGCGGCTGTGTAGAGGAAGCTGCACGAGGAAGGTGCAGGTGGAGGCGAAGTCGGGCTGTTGCAAGACAAGGTCGTCAAGCGTAAACGAGCGCGAGGATGCGCCAGGGTGGGTGGTCGTGACGGATGGTCAGGTGTGGTATGCGGTCGGGGTTGAGGAGAAGGAAAAAGACCGGGGGTGTACCAAAACCGTAACACTTGATGTATGACCTTATAAATGGTCCTGTTGCCCCTCCAAAGTGCATGACAATTCTGCCTACATGGAGCAAATTGCATCAGCTGAAGAGGAACATGCACAATGAGCTCAAAACAATACTCCTGAAGTATCATGAGGAGGCTGAGGCTGCTACATTGTCCTTATTGCCGGTGAATTTCATTGCTGCTGTGGAACATTGTATTGAATCACTTGCACAAAGCAAAGAACTTCGGTGACAAGACATGGCCATGAAGAAAGAGTTCATTGATAGGTTCCCTGCTGATATCCTGCATTATAACTCCTTACCCAATGATGTTCTTTTCTGAGTACAGCCCAAGGACACGTCTGTGCTGATCCAGAAGTGTGCATATGACTGTCCAAAGAAGTATTGGGAGGCATGGAAGACACTCTTACAGCAACACATTGATGCTGGTCGTCTGCACCCTTCCAACAGTGCACACAGCTCCCCTTCCTTCATTATCCCCAAGGCAGACCCAACAGTGTTGCCACAGTGGGTCAATGACTATTGTGCCCTGAATGCAAACATGGTACCTGACAATTTCCTGTTGCCTTGTATTGAGGAAATCTTGTGTGATTGTGCTAAGGGTAAGATTTTCAGGAAGATCGACATGACCAACTTCTTTTTCCAGACCAAGGTGCATCCAGATGATGTGCACTGGTTGGCAGTGCACACACCCTGGAGATTACATGAATGGACGGTCATGCCCATGGGTATCTGAAATGCTCCTGTTGTTCACCAACATCATATGACCTGCATGCTGCATCATCTGATTGGAAAGATTTGCCATGTTTACCTGGATGACATCATCATCTGGTCTTAGTCAATCAAGGAACATGACAGAAATGTTCATGTAGTTCTTGAGGCCCTCCATGCAGGTTCCCTCTTTTGCTCATTCAAGAAGACATTATTGTTCTGCAATAAAATTGACTTCCTTGGTCACCATATCTCCATGTGTGGTATCAAGCCAGACCAGAAGAAGGTCCAAAGAATTTTGGATTGGCCTGTCCCTAGGAGTGCGGGTGATGTGCACTCCTTCCTGGGACTGGTCAGGTACCTGGCCGATCATTTGCCCTGGCTGGCTGACTTTACCTCAATGCTGAACCCCCTGACAATGAAGGATGCAGAAAAGGTTTTCCTGGCATGGGACTTCACTCATCAGGCAGCGTTTGATGGCATCAAGGCACTTGTTACCAGCCCTGAGTGCTTGATGACCATTGACCATGATAACCCCAGTGAGAACCTGATTTTTCTCACTTGCAATGCTTCTGATCACCATTCAGATGCCATCCTATCATGGGGAAAGGACCTCTAGTCCTCCTGACCAGTTGCCTTTGACTCCAAGCCCTTCTGGCAGGCGGAACTTAACTACCATGTACATGAAAAGAAGTTACTGGTGATCATTTGTGCCTTAGAAAAATGGTGGACCGAGCTCCTTGGCACCCACATCGTCATCTATAGTGACCACCATACCCTCAAACAGTTCCTGATGCAGAGGGACCTTTCGTGTTGATAGGCTCACTGGTCAGAATACCTGTCACAATTCGATCTTGAGATCTGCTATATCAAGGGTGAAGACAATGTTGCCATGGATGCCCTCTCTTACTGTTATGACGAGTTGCCAAGTGAGACTTCCAATGCTTACAGAATGCCAGATATTGTAGCAGCACTACTGGATGTTGATTTCAGTGATGTCCCCTCAGAATCATGCTCAGTCCTCACCCATGATAAGTTCCTCACCTTGGAAATTTTGCAAGGTTACTCTGAGGATCCGTTGTAGAGATCCTACATTACCTGAGCACACACAGGAGCCTTTTCACTGCGGTCTGGCACTGTTACGGTTTTGGTACACCCCCGGTCTTTTTTCCTTATCCCACGACCCGGTGACCATCTCGTGACCTCACCCATCACTGGACCACCCGCCCTGGCACATTCCTGCGCTCGTTTACGCTCGATGCTTCCTGTCCTGCAACGACCAGCTTCACCCCCTTGGCCTGCCTGCCTCCCGGCAGTGTCCCTCCCAACACAGACGCCCTCCTGTGTCCCGATCCTGGATCTTTCCTGGATCTTCCCTGGAATATCCCCTGGGATCTTCCCACCCTTCCCCTCCTTTAGGGCCACCCCTGCCCTTCAGATCTCTCCTGCACTGCCCTACAGTGCCTTCCCTGCACAGCCGTCCTCCTGTGCCTCCTCGGCGATCTCCCCTCAACTGAGGCCAGATCTCTCCTCAGTATTGCCACCTCACTGCGTGTTGCGCCCCGACCTCACTTCGCCCTTGTGACCACTCACGTGCCATCACTCGCGTCACGCCACACTGATTCCCACAATGCGCCCTTGCGTCCGTGAACTTCCCACGCAGGACCTCTCCTGCCCAATCTGGTAATAACCTTGCCACACTGCTCCCGGGTTTCCTATTGTGGATACGGACTATTACTATATCAGGTTAGACTGTGCACGGACCACCATTACCTAGTTGGGGATATACCTGCCCTAAGCTCTTACAGCCAGGGTATATAAGTTCGAGCTCCTCTCAAACACCTCTCTCTCTCTAACCTTGATCTGACACCTAAAGTGTACACCTTACAGTTACTCTTGTGGTATTCATCATCCGTTCTCTGCAACATTCCCTTGCTTGATCTCCACCTCGCCCTCCCCTCCTTCCTTCTTCGTTGAAGGACTCTGCTGTTGACACCTTAGACCTCCCTCTAAGGTCTTTAAGGTCGAGCAACTTAGTTGCTCTCTCGCCCAACAGCTTGTCGCTGTTGGCTCGTCTCTCGGTTCTCCACCCTGGTCAGGAGAACTCGTCCAGGTCAACGACGACCTCGTTATCCCACATCCTCTCCTCGGTCAAGGTCCAAGGACCTTCTTTATCTAGGACTCTCAGTCATCGTCACCCTCGTGGTACTTGCCCAAGTATCACTTGTTGTTTGTCACCAGGCTCACATCAAGCCTGAAGGTATCCTGTGTCATCAGGACTAGCAAGAGTTAGGCTCAAGGCAGCTCTATGCTTCGTGTCTACTTGTATGCCTACCGGGTGGTAGTCGTAACAATTGGTGGCCCAGCCTCTCTTCTTTCGTCCGATGATACATGGCTGGCTGTGCCGTCTGCCAAGCGTACAAAGTACAGACCCATCCCACCGTCCCCCCACTCGTTCCCCTCAATTTTGCTGCCTCCTGTCCCTTCCAGCACCTTTCCGTGGATCTGATTACCAACCTGCCATCAGTCCAGGGTTTTGATTCTGTTATGGTCGTGGTCAACCATGGGCTTATGAAGGGGGTGATATTAGCCCCTTGTACGAAAATGGTGGATGCCGCTGGCATAGCCTGTTTATTTTTTGAACACGTGTTCAAGCGCTTCGGTCTC
>JBBPQP010001382.1:0-10689 GCA_038092555.1 Boletus subgraveolens | reverse complement strand
GTCACCATGTAGGAGGACTGGTTCTATCCTCAATGGATGGAGCAGCCACGGTATGACTCTTCGCAATGAGCGCCAGATAAGCTGTTGCTAGGCACAACCTACCTCGACCTCACCTCCTCGCCCTTGGCAATCAACTCCGTGCTCCCACGTCTACCTTTGAGCTTGAGTAGGAGATTTTCGATCATGGTGCTGTAGCACTCCTCCCAGGTTTCAAACCATCCGTTCTCCTGCCTGGTTGCGCCGCAGTAAGTTGGAACGTCAAATCCGTAGCCTTTACTACTTTTAAAGGCGTGGAGTTCGGTCGCAACTCTTTCACCCAGGAGCTCCGCGGACTTCCCTGACAAAGATCCTATATCCTTATACTCGGAGAGGAAGTAGGGTCTACCGGCCGCCTTGTTTGAATCGCCATCGACTACTCCGGATGTGAAAACCCTGGGTGCCAACCCTGGCGCGGCATCCTGAATGGCTTTGAGTGACTCCGCCTCCCCGATGTATTGATCTGATTCAGTAACGTTGCCGAGCTTTGCGTAGTATTTATTCCCTGCGGAAGAAGTAACGACGGGCAGGGTGAAAGTGAACTGTACGTCGGGTTCTATGCGCTGAAGCTGTGGAAGAAATATGCTGGCAATGTCTGTCATGGTGGAGAAGAGTTACTCCGTGCTAAATCTGTCATGACGGGACTGCGGCCTTCAAGTTCCCATCACTCCCCTCGAACATGAATTTCAGCCCAGACATCCAACCCACGGAGGGACAGCTGGCAGTCGTCGCGGTATACCCATACATTCATCTTCGACATGTTCAAAAAGCTAGCCCGACGACCTTTGTCTGTCATCTACGGGAAAGGCACCCCTCCAGCCGCCCCCGACGTACCAACCACAGAACAGAAGGTCGCCCCTGTAGACCAGGCACTATTAAACCTGAACAAGGCTGTCCCCGCCGTCAATGGATTCTTCCCGCTCAACGAGCCAACTGTGGGCTCGGCCTACACCAACACGGTTTGTTTACCATCTTGGCCAACAGCGTCATCAAGTTGACTTGTAAGTTGTCGGTGTTTTCTAGGACGTTTTCACACAAAACAAGGAACTCCCGCTGCTGTTCCAGCCATTGACCATCAGAAATGTCGCTTTCAAGAACAGGATCTGGGTGGTACGTTTACCCTTCCCTCCTTCGTTGACGGATCAATAACTTTCCGGAAGTCCCCCATGTGTCAATATAGCGCCGACCACGGACATGCCACTGACTGGCATCTCGTTCACCTCGGTGTTCGTACATCTAACGCCCTCCGTCGTATCAACTCTTATCTTCATTCTCCTAGGGCTTTGCCTCCCGTGGTGTTGGAGCCATCATGGTCGAAGCTACGGCAGTTGTTCCAGAAGGGCGCATATCCCCAGAAGATATGGTGGGTATGACTTGCATTGATCACCGTTCGATCTCATCGCCATGCAGGGGATCTGGGCCAACAGCCACATTGAACCCCTCAAGCGTATCGTAAACTTTGCGCACGCACAAGGCACTATAATTGGAATACAGCTTGCGCACGCTGGCCGAAAAGCATCCACTTATGCCCCATGGGTTCACTCAAATGCAGCCGGAACCCACAGGGCCGACAAGTATGTTGCTCTCAAGGAAGAGAATGGATGGCCGGATGATGGCAAGTCGCATACAATCTGTCCTTTCGCTTAGCTGATACGTTATTTCAGTATACGGCCCCTCCGATGTGCCATTCTCCGATTCGTTTCCCAATCCCAAGGCCATGTCAGAAAGATACATCAAACATATTGAGGATGCATTTGTCGCAGCCATAGACCGCTGCAAGACAGTCGGATGTAGGGTTTTCAGATAATTTTCAATGGTTGATCCAGACTGACTTGGATATCGAGTCGACTTCATTGAAGTTCATGGCGCTCATGGCTATCTTCTACACGAATTCCTCTCTCCCTTGTCAAACAAGCGTGCTGATGCATACGGCGGGGACCTCTCAAATCGGATGCGATTCCCGTTGCGCCTTGTCAAGCGAGTGCGTGAAGCTTGGGTGGACAAACCGCTCTTCGTGAGGATAAGCGCGACGGATTGGGCCGAAGGAGCCGAGAAAGGCGACGATGGAGAATGGAAGCAATGGGGTATCGAGCAGAGCAAACTCTTCGTCGGTGAATTGAAGAGTCTCGGGGTCGATCTTGTTGACACGAGCAGCGGTGGTAACTGGGTCCAACAGAAGATTCCACTGAAACACGGCTACCAGGTGAGCATGTTTATAGTGGTGGTCGTGTCTTAGCTAACGTGTTTCACGTTCAAGGTTCCGTTTGCCGCGGAATTGAAAGCTACATACCCCGATCTCCTTGTTGGTGCAGTCGGCTTGCTCACGGACCCCGCGGAAACCGAGTCATACCTCAAAGAAGGAAAATCCGACGTAGTTCTTCTCGCCAGAGAGCTTCTGAGAAACCCTCACTGGGCTTTGACCGCAGCACGCGCTCTCGGAGTCGCCGTTAAGCCTGCGGTGCAGTACGAACGAGCTTGGGCAGATATGTTAGCACCGGCTGGCAAGTAAAGCAATAGTTCATGAGTGGCTCCTACATGTTGGGTAGAGAGCATATTCCATACGTGTCTACATAGATACCTTGAATAGTTCCCTTGTTTCTTCACCGATAGATGTCTTCACGATGAGTATCCCAGCATTTCTTTAGCAGCCCTGTACTTTGTTTGGGTTTCCGCAATGACAGTTTCGCTAATACCCCAGCCTTCCCCATTTCCATTTGGTCCAGTCTCAAAACCTTTCTGGTAGCCGGCTGCTGTCAGATAATCCCGCACATACTGTTTGTCGAAACTTGGCTGTGGTTTCCCTGGAGAATAACCAGCGAGAGGCCAGTACCGCGACGAGTCGGGAGTGAGAACTTCGTCCACAAGGATAAGTTCTTCTGGTCCATTCTCCGAGGGGACGAGGCCAAACTCAAATTTGGTATCCGCGAGAATCAGACCACACGACAGAGCGTGCGCCGCGGCCGTCTTGTATAGATCGAGCGCAATTTCGGCAACCCGTGCATACAGTTCCTCACCAATCAGCTGAGCAGCTGAAGCATGGGCATCAGGGACATTCCTACAATAGCCAGAGAAACCCAAATGCCTTTTTCTGGAGATATGTTTTCATCGTGGGCTCCTTGCTCAGCCTTGGTTGATGGTGTGACGACGGGCTCGTCCAACTTCTCAGACTCCACTATACCCTCTCTCAGACGGATTCCATGCATCGTGCCAGATTTCTTATATTCTCCCCATGCAGAGCCTAATCCGGGCGTGCTGTGAGATCCAAGGTACGGACGAACACCCGAGGACACGTCGCACCAGTCAGATAACCCCTGACGATGGCTTCTATGGGGATGACTTTCGCTTTCTTCACAAGCATCGTGCGTCCCTCGAGCTGGTCCCTGTATTGCCTCACCTCTTCCGGCATCTCGTCGATGTCGACTGTGATGAGGTGGTGCGGGACGATATGTTGGAGCTTTCGAAACCAGAACAAGGATATGCTCGTCAGCAATTTCCCCTTTTCTGGGATACCCTATGGAACAGGTTGGTCCTTGAGCTGGCCGGCGGAGGATGGTAGGAAGATAGTCACGAACATCTTTCAGGATGACATCGTACACTGATATTCTGTCGGTTGCAACAAACAGAAGGCGGTCTTCGGATGAAGTAGTGTAGATGTCGCGTACTTTCCCTCTCGAAACCAACGTGAGATCAGTTAAGTCGGTGGTGAGCAGCGCGGACGCCATTTGGGGGCAGACGACAGCGACCTGAAGAGTTGGAGAGTGAGGATTAGATATGAATGTCTAAGTATTTTTAAATACTGCATCGGAACGACACGCTACTCGGGCCACGTCCGACAAATCCGTTGCCTATGCTACAACACCTTGAAATGATCTATGCCAACTGTGAAACTGGGAATAATCTACGTGTCATGCTGTTGTATGCTGAAGTGCCGACTGTTAGATGCTTGGAACCAACCTTATAGGGAAGTGAGAACCGCTTCACCACTTCGAGAAGTGCACACGTACAAATCATACTTTACTAGGTCGTCGATATTCACAAGAGCAGCGGAAGCTAGCTGCCTTGCCTCAAGCCACACCCAAACCTGCGAAAAATGCATATTTAGTTGCTGACAAGTATGCTCGTGACAGAACTGACCTTCAATAACGCTCCGAAGTTGCCCGAAGGTATGTGCGTCATCGATTCCTGAGTAGTCATTTGCCTCCCAAGCTGCCTCAGGATAGGTAGTGCACTTTTAAACAGATCCAGACTCGGATCCAACCGACGTCCGATCCCTTCAAGTAAAAGGATGGATATCACCGTGTTGATGAAGTCACCCTCCATCTTCACGTGGTGTTGCCGAACTGCCTTCAGCACGTCCGTTAAGATATTCGATATTTTGATTTGACCAAGAGAGAATGTCTTGCGCTTCACGCTTAACACGATATGTTGCATCTTCAGAGCAAACGTTTCCGTGTCAATGGCCAACTCGGGACTCCGACAGCGTTCCACCATGAGTTGGCCAGTATGATAACCATCGAACTCTGCAACGGCGCGGAAAAGATCGAGAAAGTTTTTCCGGTTCTGGGAGTTCAGCGTTGTGACCAGACCGGCGTCGATAAATACAACCTCCGGAATGTATCCTTGGTTCGAGACGTGCTGTAGTTCATCCTGCCACGCTTCAGGTGAATTGTTGAGTTGCTTCATTTTCGATACTATCGTATCTGACTCAGTTGGGGGTTGGGTAACCGTGTCGCTCTCGTTGTGTCTGGAAACAAGAGCATTAAATATATGGCGTACAAAATCGCGGGTTGTAAGCGGCCGCGTGAACTTGATCATGATATTTCCTGGGTGAAGATCGGAATGAACGAAGTTGTCCAACAGCAGCATATTCTGATGAATGTTATCAGTATAATAGCTCAGCTAGTGTTCGTTACGTACCAAAAATGCGTCGAGACCGATGGTAGCAACTTGTCCGTCGAAAGGTCCCCCTCCGTTTTTCAAGAAAAGTTCCAATGGTACGGCATGCTCGAATTCCTCCACCAAGATATCGGACGTAGAAAAGACTTTGAGGGGACGGGGAAAGGTTACTGGCACATTCCGCGATGCGAAGTTATGCTCGAAGGTGAGAAGATTTTCAGCCTCGTTGCGAAGATCGAGCTGTTGGTACATCATTTCACCGAACACGGTGACCTCTTCAGGAAGTGATATCCACCGCATTCCGGGAAAGAGTGTAATGATGTTGGCAAAAAAATTCATGATCGCAAGATCACGACCAATCATCTTGGCAACTCGAGGGTGGAGGACCTTTATTGCAACTGATGCGGTGGGAACCGAGGGTGGAGGGTCCTGCAGTATGACCGGGGCCAGAGACCCGGCGGCGGACCTGGAATGACGCTTGGGTCCAAGATATGATGGCGGGAGGAGATCTTGTTTGAGGATAGCCTTGTATACCTAGGTGGACAAAATGAAAGGATATAATGACGAAAGAAACGCCAGGGACTTACCTGTGCAATGGCACCCGTTCCAATCGGGTTTTCGTCGAATTCTTCGAATACATCTTGGAATGGTCTCTGGAAGACTCTTTCTATAACTTCCTTCGTATATGCTAACGCATGAGGTGTCGCCTTCGAATGTGTCGTCCCCAATCTGTCGCAGAGCAAAGACGGGAAAAGGTCGGCGCGAGATGCGGCCCATTGAGCGAGCTAGATATGATTGATGAAAGAACATGCAAATCAATGGATATCAATCACCTTGATGAACGTCGGACCAGCGGCTTGCATTCTTTTCACAAGAAAACCATACCACCACACAGCACCCCACCGATCACCGCGCAGTTGCGTATCCGGACTTCCGACCAGCAGCATCGGCATAGTGATTACGACAGGTAAAAACAGGTAGGATAGGTGTATGAACCGCCTGGCCGTTAGAATGGGTTCCCAGATGTAGTCTTTCAAAAGCCCAATCATCCGGAAGTACAGTGAGCGATGAGGTTCTGCTGGTGAGCCGATCATGTGTTGGTCAGTGAATCGACGAGCATCGTCCCGACTTCCCGGACAAGGAATCAGGGTAGGGGACGAGAAAACGGAAGGTAAATGTAGCTGAGGGCCTGGAGAGAGGTAGACAACAATCCCGCCGATGATAGGCACAAGCCAGAGTGTCCGCCATGGACAAGGGCGAGTGTGCAGCCTGAAGTATGGTGGAGGTGAGACGATCCGAGAATGTAGGCTCTTGTTGGTGACAGCGAAAGTGCGACGAGTCGCAGTGTTGGCCCCTCTACGTGTTGAGAGTGCATGAAACGATCTAAGAGGAGGAGAGAGTGAAATGTTCCGTCGAAAGAACATAACGGTAGCCACCAGCGCCAAACGACGTCACAGAAACAACTACGTGTTGGTCAGGACGTCAGACTGCAAGACTGCGAGCACCCGAAAGGCTGCCTCGCGTAGTCTCGTGAGCCCTGCAAGTGCAGCTTTTATTTGGGAACTGGCGACAAACCTGAAAGGCTCAAAGTCGTGGTAGCACACCAAGCCTTAAGTGCCATCACGTGGTCACCCCACTTGCTCTTCACTCAAGTCACCAGCTTGGGGGCCAATGTCGTTCATTTTGCTCGCCGGTATTCAACGCGTCACATTCACCAGAGGACCGCTATCGTGGTCCCCGCAACGGATACTATAGTTTCGTTGAGCCCAGGTACGGATGTCTTTACCAACAGAATTGGTGACAAAAAAACAAGGGTTTGCTGTTTTTCATATCAGACAACGAATATTTTCGCGTCTGGGGGAGCTTCGTTTCGCGAGACTGCGAAGCCGTCGCTTTTCTTGGCGAGATCTACAAGGTGTGTGACGCAGGTCCCCCCCCCCATGCAGTTTACAGAACAGACCATTTCTGGGTAGATTGCTAAAATTCAAGTATACACGAGGATTTTGATAGTATGTTTCTCATCAATATGATTTTATTTCCCCCTCACTCTCTATAGTAATGGCGAAGACACGGACGCCACGGAAACAGAAGCGGAGGTCTCTCGCCAGCAAGAACCACTTTGCGCGTTTAATTCGTGAAGCCGTGCTCCCCGATCCAGGCTCCTCATCGAGCTCTAGTTCAGACTCAAATAAAAAAACGGTTCCCACCGCGGCTACACTCAACTATGCCAACGTCCTTGTCATCGAGCGCTTTCAGGCTGCTGTAGAGAGCCGCACCTCCACATGTCAGAGACTCGAGCAGCTTATCCGTACCTCCCCCACATACACGCCAGCTGTAAAAAACCAGCTTATCAATTGCCTGAGGGACGATTTCATTCGAGGTGACAAGACACGTCGCATCATCGAAGACCTGAGACGCTCTGATTTTATCAGCACACTACCTTCTGATGAAGAAATAGAGTACATGCGAAAGGATATTGCGGAGAATACTCGAATACTTCTGGAAGGAAGCAAAGAGCTCCAGGCTATTGGAGACCGCATAGCTGCCCATTTTTCATAGTATTGGGTATGGATCATTACCTGAATTTCTCGTTCTCATGAATAACAGCAGTATAACTCTAGCTAGGTTCCTTTTCTACTCGATATCTCCTGCTCATACGATCGTGTTGTCATGTCAAACGAAAGAAACTAGGGTGTACTGTTTTGTTTCACACGGCGTTGAGCTCGGCATCGAGGACCCGCCCACACTGCAAACCAAATCATTGGCGAGGCGGCGAGGCTTATCCCCGCCAGCAGGACGTAGGTCCATCCCGTTCCAAGAGCTTTCAGTATAAGGTCGATGACCGATACCATGACGGCACCCAATGAACACCTCACTAGATTGTTCTGTTAGTGTACCTGATTGTTAGTAGGACTCCCTAATTGCAAGCAGGACGGAGACTTACACATGCGGTCACAGAAGAACTGTGCGCCGGCAACAAGTCGACTAAGAGGGTTTGTACAGTGTTCATCAATGCCATTCCTGTAGTAGCCACTAGGGAAACAAACGATCGGGTAGCTGCTCAGCGTTCACGCATCTGAGATTCCTGGAAAGAACTCACACACTATCTGCAGCACGAGCGGTACCGCTATGTTGACCTCTTTCTCGATACACCACCCGTAACCAGCACAACACACGGTATATACAATCAAGTGGAACGGAGTCATTCGCATTCTTGCTTGTTCAATCGGGAAGGTTTCGTCCCTTGTGACTTGTTCCGCGGGGACTGGGTTTTCTGAGTCCATCGACGCTTCCTGTGCGATTCTTTCCTTCAGTTTCCTGTAATCTCTGTCTAGGACTTTCCCTGTGACCAGGCCACCGATGATTGTTCCTCCACCAATGGCTAAAAAGCATAGTCCAGTATCGGTCTCGTTCAAGAACGGATAAGCCGATTGGAATAACGTGGAGATGGTCACAGTCACAGCATAAAAGATTGAGTACACAATCCCGTTGAAAATCAAGAGATTCATCACGTCGAAATATGTCAGGATCCGAAGTGGATTGGAAAAGGGTGAAGGAGGGTGCATCTCTGCCATCGCGTTCCGCCGTCCGGCCCCAAAAATGGCAACAAGAGGTCGGTAAAATTTCGACGGGATTATGCTGCCGTCTCCAACGAGTCGTCGCAGTGTTTCCGGGAGGAAACTATCGATGGCGTTAAATTCCTAGGCGGTGCAAATGACAACGGTGAACGCACGTCATCATAACAAGGAAGCCTCCCGCAGAGAGGATGCAAAGCAACCAAAATATCCACCTGTATCGGGCGAAAAGTAGTGAGGACGTATAGTTTCTCCACAAATAATAGACTCACCGCCAACCTACGGTTTGAGCTAGGGCACCTCCGATGACAGGTCCGAATGTAGGTCCAAGCTAGTCCCCATCAGTCAGTCCCTGTTTTGACTCTTACAGAGTGACATACGAGTGGGCCAACAGTGAATAACCCAAAGAAACCTCCACGCTCAGCAGGAGTTGCGATATCCCCGATGATTCCAGCACCTATCTTGGGTCAACATTGATAACTCCGCAAAGCCTCAGTCGAATATCAAACGCACCAAGTGCAACCGTGCTCGCCGATCCAGTAGCTTGAACGCAACGGAACAACATTAATAACCAGTAGTCCGGAGTTGGAACCAAGGCAAGGCCAATGCAAGCTGCGCTCAGCACCAACAAACATGCGAGAAAGATCGGGCGTCGTCCCAGGCGATCTGATAATATACCCCAGAGCATGGGAGCTAAATGGAGCGGAACTATCAGACCAACAAGGACTGCAATCCAGGAAGGTGATGTAGCTTACAAACGCCCTGCAGCACCATATACACTGTAACGGTCAAGTTGATTGGCTCAGTGGACTTGTTAAAGGCAGCAGCTATAGTTGGGATTGCTGGGAGGTATATATTGGCCGTCAACGGACTAGAGAGACATTGCATTGTTTGAGTGGGGTATTCCATTTCGCAGAACCAGATCCGATTGCCTTACCTGAATAACGCTGCCATAGATCCTATAGACACGATGAACCATTTCTCGGAGCGTGTGTATATACTATATGGCTTTTCCGCCCCCTGTTTGATGCCCGTATCGGGCTCCTTGGGAGGGGAGAGCTCCCTGTTATCCTTGTCCATTACCCGTTCTGAGCCAAGCTCGCCGAGAGGAGAGAGACAATCGACCTCAGGCTCTTGACGTTCCACTCGTTCAATTGCCATATGACCAAAATTTTGCTTTGCTGCACGTATTAGTCCGAGAAACGGGATGCGAACCAGTCTGGGGTATCCGAGCTGTGCCGTTTCAACCAGGCCCTTTTATAGTCTGGGACCCAGCCCGTCTATGAGGCTGCCGTCGATCCCGATGAGGCAGACCATTGATAGACGATCCGGTAAAATTCGTAGCAGATTCGTCACTCCAAGTCATCTGTCATGCGAAGTTGGCAAAACCATGGCTGGGTCACCAGTCATCCCTAATAAAGAATCTATGCTGTAAGACACACTTCGGGATCGCTTACAGGGCATCAGCCAACGGGAGCGCTCGCTTAGTCGTTGAAGAGTTGTTGAACTGCTGTTCATTTCAGCTGCCCAACAGATCTTCAAGAAGGGGGTGTTAGGACTCGACTACATAGTCAGTTGCTACATAATATATCACTTGTCCAAAAAAAAAAAGAAGGGGGTGTGGCGAGCCGAGAAGCTCCCAAGAGGTTGCCGGTCGGAGTGGGAATCTGGACCCAAAAGTGTATCCGTGAATATTGAATGCTACGGTGATCGTAGTAGAGCATACATGAAAGATGAAAGAGTACATGAGAGCACGCGAGATGTACGATAGAAGAGAGTGGGTGGGTGAAAGCCCGCAGGGCTTTCCGGCCCGAAGCACTGTCCGCAACCCGGGTCCACCGAGCAGGGCACATATCGCGGAGCCGGGTCGCGGAGTTGTGTGTGCAACGGACACTTACCAAGGGCTTGAAGCTTTGTTCGTGACTGTGAGCAGAGGGAGCGGCGGGTGGGTGCGAGAAAATCGATGGAGAGAGATAACTACGACAACACTATGGAGTCGTAAGGAGGGCAGCACCACCTGTGACGGCATCCGGATGTATCCCGAACCTGTAATCCATAGAAAGCATGCTACAGCAGATCTACTGCTAGTATCGTAGATCTAACTTGTTCCTGAATTCCCCTCCCCCTGACGCTTCTGACGGGGTCACTCAAGTTGATCAGGGACCTTCCTTGAAGCATGGAG
>JBBPQP010001381.1:0-10693 GCA_038092555.1 Boletus subgraveolens | reverse complement strand
ACATGTACAAACATAGTATGAATATATAAACCCAGAGGACTACGGCTGGAATCCCCAGTCTAGTCTCTTTGGATATCTCATTCAAAGCAGGACTCAGGAGACCTTAGGGCTCACTTCGCATCCTTCCACTTCTTTTCGACTTTACATCGATCAGTTTGGTGTTACTTGAAGCATTAGTTGCTTTGATCATTTCACAACATGAGGTGGGTGGTGATGTCAGAGTGAGATCTGGCCTCATCTGAGATGGGGGGAAGACCCAGGAAGGGATATTCAGGGAAGATCCTGGGATAATCCAGGATAGGGAAGGCATGGGAGGATGGCTGTGCGTAGAGGCACTGAGGGGAGCAGTGCAGAGAAGTGGTGCTAGGGTTGTTGCAAGATGCATCACATTGAGTGAAAATGAGTACTAGGCTGTACTGGGGTCAGGTGGTCCAGTGACAGGAGCAGTCATGTGATGGGCATGGGATCATGGGAGAGGAAAAAAACCGGGTGTGTGCCAAAACTTGTAACAAAGCCCTTATTTTTCTATTCAGTATGGTATTACCTATTTATACCATTTATCTGCTGTCCAAGTTATACCAAATACTACATATGTATATGGTCCAGTACCATTTTCAATTTGCCATCTTGTCTCTTCTTTCCTTTTTAGTAGTTCCTTATACTTCTCCCTATGTTCCCTCCTTAGTTCTATTATGATTAGCCACTGCCACCTCTAGATCCTTATAGTATGCTTCTTTGGTAACCTAGTTACCAAAGTCTTGGGAATGTCCAGACTATAAAAAATTTGTACCTAGATCTGAATGATGATCTTGATTCACTCCTAACTTTCTTGCTATAGTTCCCCTCATTGTTGTCCTCATTGGTCCTTGTCCTTGATCAACTCCCTTCCTTGTCTTAGTATCCAGTCCTTGTCCTTGACTGGATTGCTCTTATTATCATCTATCCAACCCTCATTCTAGGTTGGACTGCTCATCATCTTACTCAATCTGCTTTGAGCTTTGTGTGCCCTCATTATTGTATACCCAGGACTATTCTGGATACTCTATTCTGCTGTGGTCAGTCATAGCTAACCTTTCTCCTCTGACTTCCCTCCTACACAACCCCTTAGGATGAGTGTACTTGCTCCTTTTACATTAACCCTTACAAGGTCTTTGACCTTATTACTTGTTTTACACTGTGACCATCCAGATGGATCACAAGAACTTGATGTACTTTAAAGAGCCACAAAAACTATCTTGTTGACAGGCACACTGGTTGCTCTTTCTCCAGGACTCAACTTGTCCTATGTAGTCCTGCCCAGATCTAAAATGGGTTCTGCTGATGCCCTGTCTAGGAAGGACAGCATCAATACCTCAGATGATAACATGGGTGTACTGCTTCTCCCCATTGACATCTTTGATCACCAACTCTGTGCCATTGATTTGGCCCTCACTGACAAGATCCACTCCTTCTCTGCTACTGATCCTCTCATGTTGGATGCCCTCCACTATATGGAATATGAGTTCCCCTCCCCCAGTTGCACCTCTGCAGTGGATTGGTTCTTTATCAAGGGCCATCTCTACTTTACAAACTGCCTTTATGACCCTGTTGATACCCATCCTGACCTCATCTGCACTACCCACTCCTCTTTTGTTGGGAGGCCATGGCAGTCACCTCCACACAGTTGCCCTTCTCTCTCATGATTATTGGTGGCCTGGCCTCTTCTCCTTTGTCTAGCACTATGTTGTGGGTTCTCTGCTGTTCTACTACTTCTTCCCACCTGGGCTCTGTAGGTACTAGACTATGCAGTCATACACTAGCAATATAGAGGTGATCCTCATGTGAGACTCTTGGTCTATCTGGGTGTAAAAAGGAATGCAGTGACCTGTGGAAGACAATAGGCACTAAGCCTGCTGGGAGCTTGTCCATATAAGGAGAGAAACTAGGGTGTCCATGAACTTTCTAGGATGTGCAATGGGTGAAGGGTGAAGCATAAAGATAGAGTCTAGTCTAGTGAAATGATCCAATGCCTAATGCTTCAGGCAACACCAAACTACTATAGAAAGGGAAGTGGAAAAGAGGATTGAGCCTTAAGGTCTCCTAAGTCCTGCAATGGAAGTAATATCCAAAGAGACTAGACTGGGGATTCCAGCTGTAGTCCTCTGGGTTTATTTTGTACATGTTGTATCTACATCTATGATGTAGGGCATAGGGTAATGGTAATTAAATATGTGAGGCATAGGCATGCTGGACTGGAAGAAGTGGTAATGAATAACATGAGTTTCTGTGTGAGTGGAATGGAAGCATAGACAGAGATGAACATGTGAATAATATAACCATATCAGGATTGGATCTCAGATCCAATTGGGGAAAGAAAAAAGAATCAAAATGTGTCCATAGCACAAGTCCATCTAGTGGCTCTAGAGAAAGTGAAAGTGTGTCTTGGTGAGCACATGTAACTATCACGTGATCCAATAAGATAAAAAAAAAGAATATTTGATTATGACCATAACAGGGGAAAGAGTGCATGGGAGCTGCAATGAAAGGCCTGCTGAGAAAAGAAGATAGTGGGCATGTCTGAACAGGCAACAAGAGGTTGTGACAGGTTGGATGATCCCATCATTGGGTAGGGTGGTGGAGGGGGAAGGGGTCTCTTAGGAAGAAAGGAGGATGGTTCCACTATGTCTGTGAACAGTTCCTCCATCAATGACTCAGGGACTGGAGTCTCCTGACCCAACAAGAGTGTCAGTTGGAAAGAAGTATCAGATCTGGGAGGGTGGATAGGGATGGCAGAATCAAGGGTGTTGTCATAGTATCTCTTCTGTTCAGACTGGGGGAGGGTGAAGATGATGGGATTGAGAATAATGGATAGTTCTCTAAGGGGTAGGAGGGTGATGCATAGATTGACTCCTGTGGAGTGCAGGTGGTCAAGGATGTTGTTTTGGATTTTGAGTACAGTTTGCTCAATGGCCAAGATAGGTGTGGAGCTATCTTGTAATGATAGCTCAAATGAACCACCACTAGCCGGACTTCGACAAGGCAAACACCGTAAGCCAAAAGAGAAAGAGGATAAGAGGATGAGGATAGTCTTCGATCCTTAATCAGAGTTCGGAAACGACAATGACAAGTGGATTAGACTGGGGTTCTACGATATAATGTACAGGTATATATACTGGAGGGAAGTGAGCACGGACCAAGTGCTGTAAATAGTAATTGCTAAGTATGGTCAAATGAAAGTACACGAGTGTGAGAAAGAGAAGATGATGATGGGAAAAAGAAGAGTAGCATTGTGAGAGAAGAGCGGAAATTAATAACACGTGCTATGACATCATTGTGATCAGGTGACCTTTCCCACGGTCACGTGCAATGTGTCTAAATAGTTGAAGTAAAATGTTGTACAAGTGTTCGTAATGAAAAGTTTGAAAATATTACATATCATAACATATCTCTTGTGTTGGTAAGGCCAAATTCTGGGAGGAGAGAGGAATTTGTCTGGATCCTGAAGGCCCAGGGAAGAAGGGATCAAAGGGTGATACAGAGATAGTATTGGTGGATAAGGTGGATGAGTGTTTCATTGCTTGAAAAGAAGGAAAGGGACTCAAGTTCCTCCAACATTTGAGATCTTTCAAGAAGGCTGACATAGAGGAGGTAGTGGGCAACTGGGGGAAGGCAGTTGATATGAGTGGAGAGAGGAATGGAGGGGATGAAGGGAAGAGGCATTGGTGATGGAGATGGTACTTAAGAGAGAGGGGTTTCAGAGTCCAACTCTTCTTTTATACTCAGAGAGTACCTTGATGTTTCCTAGATGGGATTCTGGTTCCCACATCCATTCTGAGTCAGAGTATCTGTGCCAGTGCACCAAGTACTGCCTTTGTTGGGGTATTCCACGATGGTTAATAATTTTCTCCACTTTGTATTCATTCTTGGTCCTGAGGAGTTCCAGAGGTGAATGGGTGAAGTTGGGGCCATGTTTAGGGGTTTCCTGATAGGAGAAGAGTAGGGAGGTGTGGAAAATGTTGTGGATCTTCCATTGTGGGGAAAGCTTGAGTCGATAGGTCACCTTGGAAATCATGGAGGTAATTTTGAAGGGTCTGGTGCAATGGAGAGAAAGCTTCTGAAATGGTATTTGCAATTTCAGGTTGTGGCTATCCAGCCACACCTTACCTCCTATCTTCCATGGCTGGAAGTGGGAAAGGTTCCATTCTTTCATCTTCTATTGGACAAGGGTATGTGCAGTCTCCACTTCTTTCTGGACTTCTTCTTAGTTGGAAAGATGGTGTTCAAGGGCTGGGTTAAAGGTTTTCCCTATCACTGAGTAGGAGTAAGGGGAATATCTGAGCATCAGGGCAAATGGCAATTTATGGGTGACGCAATGTGCCATGGAATTGTGGGCAAATTCAGCAAATGTGAGGAGATTGAGCTATTTCTGGGGAATGCCATCACAAAATATGTGCAGGTAGGTCTCCAATTCCTGGTTGTATCATTTGGTTTCCCTGTCCATTTGGAGATGATATATGATGGAGAGGGAGATATCATAATTAAGGAGATGGATGAGCTCCCTGGCAAACATGGAGGCAAATTGGGGCCTCAATCCGAGATCAGTTGGTCATGAAGACCAAAGCATTTGAACACATGTTTGAAAAATAAACAGGCTATGCCAGTGGTGTCCACTGTCTTTGTACAAGGGGCCAATATTACCCCTTTCATAAGTCCATGGTTGACCATGACCATAATAGAATCAAAACTCCAGATCAGTGGAAGATTGGTGATAAGATCCACAGAAAGGTGTTGGAAGGAATTAATGGCAGCAAGGTCAAGAGAGATGAGGGGGGAATGGTGAGATGGGTCTGTATTTTGTACACCTGGCAGATGGTGCAGTAGCCATTGACACAGAGTCACAGGGCTTAGTGCATGGAGAAACACCATTCAGAGAGCTTTTTACAGCTCTACAGGAACAACCAGAACCAGAGTGGTTCTGCCAAATCAGGGACATCAGTGGAGAGCCATTGTATCCAGCATCTCTACCCCAAGTAATCACCAGGGCACCAACCCTAGGATACAATGAGGATCACTTCAGTGCATGGATTAGCCAAGAGTCCATTTGCAGAGCCCCTCACCACCCCCATATGACCCAAATGATTACTTTGGCACACCAGAAGATCCTGATCTTATTCCACTCCACCAGTTGTATGACACTCCTCCCCTCAGATCACCAACTCCAGATCTCTATAAAACCAAATGCCATTTGTTTACAGGAGGATTAATCCCAGTACTAGAGAGAGTACCCAAGAGAGAGCAAGAAGAGATGCCAGAGATAGCTTCAGCAAGGACAGCAAAGAAGCCAAAAAGATTCAGAGAGATCAGAAGGTCTCAAGGAGGAGAGCCACTATCATCAGCCCCACACTTTTCTTCAAAGAAACTCAGACCCCATTATACCCTATGGAGGCCCAGCTGATATCTTTAGAAGAATACTAGTTAAATTTCCTTTTCAATAAAATATGTCAACTTTCCTTCCCAAATCTTTTGCAGAGGCTCTGTCGAACACAGCTGCTGGTCAAGACACATGGTTTGACATGGCAGAGCTTAGGCTCTTTATGGAAAATCAAGAGAATCACATACAAGTGATGGCTCTTTTGAACAAAGGATTACAAATGATTGTTACAGTTATGGAGGAGACCCCTCATCAATTTCCTTCTTCATCTCCTCCTCCTCGCCCACCGACTCCAGTTCCCTCGTTGGTCACCCCCCCTAGTCATCTCGACCATCCTGGCTCCGCCCTCTTCGCCACCTTGTTCTCCAACCTAAGGGATTACCATATCCCAATCTCCACGTGGGCCGAACTTCTAGACGAGTCCCTCTTCAAGGGATGAGACTACTCCTCATTGGGATGGACATCTCTGTCATCGCCTCCAGATATCCCCATCTCTCCACTGCCTCTTGGACATCCCCTTTTATCTATTGACTCTTACTTACTTCTTCTGACTTGCCCAGACACTGCCTCCTCCATAGCCTCTCTCGCAGCTATGCGTCTCCCCACTTATATCCACTTTGTTTACCTCATGTGCCTCATGACGCAACATGTCTCTTACCTTATTTATCCTTAGGACTCTGATACCTGCCCTAGAGTCCCTGGTATATATATTAGAGCACCGCCTGTACCTACTTCTCTCTCTAACCTTGATATACACTATTTCGTGTACTGTCAAACCATTCCTGGAGATTCCCTCCCTCATGCCTTGTCTCACTGCTGTCCTCATCCTCTACCCTTCCAACTCTGGGCCAGTTCCAGTACTGCTAGCTTCACTAGGCCGTTCACACTTAACTCCATACAGAGGTGACCAAATGTAGGAACGAGACATGGTTCTTCACAAACGTGTATCATTGTTACTGGTCGTAACAAAATATCAAGATTATATCTTACCGGTGCTATCAAGCCCAAACCCCCTGGAGACTACCTGGTGGTAGTCTAGGTACCGAGCAAGACAAGGTCCATATGCCTAGACTCTCTACTCTATCGAGATAGAGAAGCCTCTTCCAATGAAGAGCAACACATCTCCCCACCCCAACCCAATCCCCCATCCTCCGCCTTCTCTCCCATCCCCCACTCTGACTCTCCCCAATCCTCTAGAAGGATTAGTTCCCAACCTAGAACCGGAATCTTTGCTCCTCCCCCTCATTGAATCACTCCATCTCCCGCCCTATCCAGAGTTTCTTCCAGTGGCCACCACCACCAACCTGAGATACAGGTTGACGTTCCCATCCAACCTCCCATCTCCGAAGCCCTTAAAGAAAACTCTTCCCCTGACGATGATGGACAAGCATACAAAAGTTTTATTAGGAGAACTGACCTCCTCCCGGACCCATCCAACGACCCTGAACCAGGAGACGAAGATGATGACAAAGATGACAACAACATGCCCAGAGTTAAGGCTGCCCTACCAGAGGAGTTCTCCGGAGAATCTGCAGATGCAAACAGATGGCTCATGGCTATGAAAGGCTACTTCTCCCTCAACAATATGCTTGGAGATGTCGCCAAGGCCTACATCTTTCTCAATTGAATGTAGAAAGGACAAGGAAAGGCCTTCGCAGAAGCATGGCTTGCCAAAATCAAGGATGGCAAGATACTCCACGGAGAAACCTGTTACGGTTGTAATCGAATATTCTTTTTCTTATCTTATCGGATCACGTGATAGTCATGTGTGCTCACCAGCATCAGTTTCACTTTCTCTAGAGCCACTAGATGGACTCGCGCATGGACGCACTTTGTTTCTTTTTCTCTTCCCCAATCAGATCTGAGATCCAATCCCGATATGGTTATATTATTCTCACATTCATCCCCGTCATGCTTCCATTTCACTCCCATGATCAACATGCGTATTTAATCACCACTCCTTCCATTCCACATGCCTATGCCTCACATATTTAATTACCGTTACCCTATGCCCTAGATCAGTAGATCTAGTCACAACATGTACACATATAGTATACATATAAAAGACCAGAGAACTACGGCTGGAATCCCCAGTCTAGTCTTTTTGGATATTCTCATCTGAAGCAGGACTCAGGAGACCCTAGGGCTCACTTCCTTTTCCCTCTCACTTCATTCGACTTGATATCGGATAGTAGTTTGGTGTTACCTGAAGCATAGTTGCTTTGGTTCATTTCAAAACCCACTTTGGCGCAATTAGGAACACATTCACCAACACCTTCACCTCTTATGACACTGCTGCCCAGGCACAAGTGGAACTCTCTTCACTCATACAGGACACTAGAGACCCCAGAGGATTTGAGAAATATGTCTCGAGCTTCTCCCTCCTCTCCGTACAATCCAAGATCACCGATCTTAACGCCCTCTTGGAATGGTACTTGTGAGGACTCGACCTGCAGATCGCCACCCAACTCACCATGTCTGGAACTCTCCAAACCGCTACCTCAATGGAGGATGTCTACAAGAAATCGTCCAAAATCGAGGGGAACTACAAGCAGATCCGAAATATCAGGAGAGGACTGAAACCGGCTTATGGAGGCCATGGTCACACTCACGATCCCAATGCTATGGATGTTGATAAAATAACCCTTAGTCCTAGCCAATGTCTCAAGTGTATCTGGGAGCATAGGTGTTTCATTTGCAAGAGGAAAGGCTGTTCTACAAAGAATCATCCAGGCTATCAGAAGAATGACGGTCCACCTACCGGAGCGAGAACCAGAGCTGTGGAGACCCAACCCCCCATTGGGAGACCATCCTCTACCACCTCGGACCCGCTGGATGAATTCATTAAAGACCTTTCACATGGGCAAAGTCGGGATGAAATCCTGAGGACACTGAGGTCCTCCTTTGACGTGACCCTCAACAAAGAGGGTGTCCCTTTGGAGGGACAGGAAGCCGCTATGTGGGATGATGAACATGTCCATGTCCTCAAAGCCCAAGAGGAACTCGCATCTGTATCTCTGGCTGGTAACCACTCTGATGGGAGAGATACGAGGGCACCCGGTGGTGCAAAGAGCTCCCAAGCGCTGGTGCATTTTTAGGAGAAAAAGCTGAACCAACATCAGTACCTTCCATTATGATAGCCCCTGTATTTATTTCTGGATTGAGATCAAATTCTATTCATATTCCCCTCTCGATCTGGAAGCAGGATGGCAAAATCGTTGGCTCGTGCGTGCTTTTGGATTCTGGAGCTCTGGGCTGCTTCATCAACAGGGAAGCAGTCAGGTGGTTAGGATTGCCTATCGCCAGATTACGCCAGCCTATCAAGGCCTGGAACACAGATGGTACCGAGAACCAGTCAGGTATCATCAAGTTCAAGACTACGGTTGTCTTGGACTACGGAGAAATAAAGGAACAGCGGGACCTTTATATCCTGAACTGTGGCAAGGATGACATCATCCTCAGAATCCCTTGGTTCTGGTCGATTAACCCAGATGTTCACTGGATGGAAGGGCATGTGATGATCACACCTTCCAGATATCGAGACACTGCAGGTGCCAACCCTGAGGTCTTGAAACAGCAGTACCTGATGAGGTACCTTGGCACGGACAATGAAGAACAGATAGAGCGAGAACTCGCTGAAGGGTTCAGGAAGTGAACACCTGTCCAATGTGCTAGGTTCTTTCGTGCCTTTGGAGATATACCGGAGTTCATACTGAGATGAACAACACTATCAACAGCAATAGCACAACGACAAGACAAAGTGACCACCACAATTCCCCTGGCCTTCCAAGACTATGAGGATGTCTTTAACAAGAAAGACACAAAGTTACCTCCCTCTCGGCAGTATGATCACGCCATAGAGTTAAAGGACTCTTTCGTACCACGGTGTGCAAAGGCCTACCCGCTCAACCCGGCTGAGCAACTGGCTTGCAAGGAGTTTGTCAAAGAACATTTGAAGAGCAGCAAAATCACGCTGTTGAAATCCCCCCAAGCTTCACCTTTCTTCTTCATACAGAAGAAAGACAGGAAGCTCCGACCCTGCCAAGATTATCGGTACTTGAACCAGCACATGATCAAGAATGCCTACCCCTCCCCCTGATCTCTGATCTTGTGGATAAGCTCAAAGGATCCACAATGTTCACCAAATTTGATGTCAGATGGGGATACAACAACATCTTGATCAAGCCAGAAAACTGATGGAAGGCAGTCTTCCTCACCCCCCTGGGATTATTCGAACCAGCCGTCATGTTCTTCAGAATGTGTAACTCCCCCGCAACCTTCCAAGCCTTCATGAACAACATTTTTGGAGACTATATTGTGGAAGGATGGCTTATCATTTATATGGACAACCTCCTCATTCACTTGGCGGATGCGAAGCTGCATGAGGAACACACCTGAAAAGTTCTTCAGCGTTTTCGGGAGCATGAAATGTTCCTCAAACTGGAAAAGTGCACCTTTGCCGCACCCAAGGTGGAATACTTAGGAATGATTGTCAGCAAAGATGGAGCGAAGATGGACTCCACCAAGCTTAAGGCGATTGATGAATGGCAAACCCCCATAGATGTGAAGGACATTCGATCTTTCCTAGGATTCTGCAATTTCTACTGCAGATTCATCCCTTCCTTCTCGGCCATTGCTCGCCCCCTCATCGATCTAACCTCAAAATCCCAACCTTGGCACTGGGATGCTCCAGAAGAAACCGCCTTCAGAGCCCTACAGCGGGCCTTCACCTCAAAGCCAGTCCTGGTATTCCCCAACCCCTCCAAACCATTCACCGTTATGACCGATGCCTCTCTGACAGTGTCCGGTGGTGTCTTGATGCAACCTGAGTCCAACGGCGATCTGCGCCCTTGCGGGTATATCTCCCAAATGTTCTCTCCGGCAGAACGGAATTATGATGTCTTTGACTGTGAACTGCTTGCCGTCATACATGCCTTGGAGGAATGGCAGCAATATTTGCTCAGCTCCTCTCACCCTGTGGTGGTACAGACTGACCACAAGAATTTGATGTACTTCAAAGAGCCTCAGAAGCTGTCATGAAGGCAGGCACGCTGGTTGCTCTTTTTGCAGGACTTCAACTTGTCCTATATGGCCCTCCCAGGGAGCAAGATGGCCCCCGTGGACGCTCTGTCCAGGAAGGACACTGTAGACACATCTGGAGGCAACTATGCCATCCAGATGTTGCTTGACGATGCATTCGACCACCAACTGCGTGCCATTGACATGGCACTGAGTGAGAAGATTCACTCCTCCTCTGCTACCGATCCACTTGTGCTGGATGCC
>JBBPQP010001380.1:0-10694 GCA_038092555.1 Boletus subgraveolens | reverse complement strand
AGATTTCCAGTTAGCTTCCATAGTTGTCATGGTGGCTGCGTGACCCTTGGCTGCCCTGGAAGTGGACTTTGGGCAATCCTTAGCATGTGGCCAGCAAGACCACAAAATATGCATAACTTGTTGTCAAAGTGGTGCTTGCATTCTTCCAAGGTGAGCTTGCCATCTTTCCCTAATTTTGATGACAAGTCTGGCTTTGGAGATGTTGCAGTGCCTTTGCCTTTGAAGTCCTTAGACTCCTTTGAGTTTCCAGAGGGGATGAAGGGGTGAGAGGAGGTGGAGGATGCAGGAGCAGACAATTTCTCCTTGGAAGTGGAGGGCTGATTGGATGGTTTTGCCTGGTGATTGATTTTGGACTTGCACTCCCAGTAGCACACATCAATCGCCTGAGTGAGGTGGCAGAGTTTGGAGGATGTGGGGGGACTTCCCAATATGAGAGATTTCATCCTTGATGCAGTCCAGCAGACTGTTGTAGAAGTGGTGCCAGAGGGCACCTTCTCTGTAACCTTGGACTTGCAAAGCAATTCTGTTGGAATTTATTCAAGATAGGTAGTTCAGCCACTTGATTATGTAATGACTACCTTATTAGATACTTTGTACTGTTATGACGATGTAACAATAATACATGTTCATGAATATGTTATCTTGTTCCTTCCTTAGGATGACTCCAAAAGGAGTTTAAAGGTGAATGGCTTGACTGAAGTCAACAGTACTGGAACTGGCCCAGAGTTGGTAGAGGAGAGGATGAGGCAGAGGTGAGGTGAGGCACAAGGGAGGGAATCTTGAGGAATGAGTTGACAACATGAAAAAGTATACATCAAGGTTAAGGAGAGAGAGAGGTACAAGCAGCATTCTAATATATATAGTATGGTACTTTAGGGCAGGAGTCAGAGCCCTAAAGATAAATAAGGTAGGGACGTATCATATTGCATAGCACGTGTCAAGTAAATGAGGATATAAAGGGGAAATGCATTACCCATAAAGAGAAGATGATGAAGAAGGTAGTGTCTGCATGAGTCAGAGTGAGTAAGTAAGAGTCATAGTGAAAAGGAAATGGAGAGTCCCAGAGGGAGTGAAAAAGGGAGTACCCAGAGGTGATGAGACATGGTCTATTCCTTGAAGAGTGACTCATCTAGGAGATTGGCCCACATGGAAGCAGGGATCTGGTAGTCTTGGAGATCTGTGAAGATCTTGGCAAAGAGTGAAGAACCAGGGTGGTTGAGATGGGAGAGGGGCATAACTGATGAAAGGATAGGAGTTGGGAGATGGTGAGGAGGAGGAGAAGGAGAAAATGGGTATGAGGTCTTCTCAACTGTAACACATACTATAGCCTTTTGCTCAGTGACTACACTGAGCAACTACAGATTTATTTGCTACAGATTATGAGCCCTGATCTATATAGCTCAGTAGTCAGCTCACCAGACTTGAAATCCCATAATGGCCATGAACAAGGAAATTCAAATTGTCAAGCTTAGAGTAGACAGCCAGAATTGGTTGACATGGCACATGATGATTCAGCAGCTTGCTGAAAACCAGCATCTGGCAGAATACCTTGCGGGAACCCCACCAGTCCAATTCCATGACTACAAGAATGAACTCATATGATGAACAATATCATACATGGCTCCAAAGTCCATTTCCATTCATTTCTGACACTACAAAACAGTGCGGGAATATTTAGACTACCTAATGAAGAAATTCAAGCAGTTACCCCAGCACACAAAGAAGTCAAAGAGCCAGGGATGAGTCAACAGGACTGAAAAGGTCAAGAAGCTGCATGGGAAAGTCAGTAACATAAGCTTCACAATCCTGGCAAGTGGTCAGAAGGCCCAGGATGAAGCCACTGACACATTGAACCCAAACATGACATGCACCAGGCCAGTCAAGCCAATGGGCCAGTCACATGGAACCATAGACCACCAAATGGGCACCACGCACACAGTATGGACACTGTGCATCAGGAGATCGCACGGAGAGGGCCAAGAGGCAGCAGGTGACAAGGTAGTGGGTGAAAAGGCTGATGAGAGAACTCAAACAGTCAAGATTAGTTGAGTGGAGACATTTATGAATGAAACCACTGTGACAAGTACAACAAAAGTGTCCATGGACACAAATGCACCAGACCAGCCCAGCACATCGCTCACAGGGGAGCAGGATGGTCATTTGACAACCAACAATGCTGGAGTGGAGGATGACACTGAGGCCATGATGGACCAAGGTGACAGGTCAAAGAACAGCATGAGCGCACAGAGCATGTTGTGCAGCCATGACGGACCAGATACAGAACCCTGGAGACATGACAGACAACAACGAGCATTGTTCTAACAAGCCCACAGAACCTCCCAACAGGCCTGAGGGCCTGCAGGATCAAGATGATAAGCTGAAGATCCAGGAGATCAAGTCTGGAGTTGAAAAAGTGTCAGGAGGGAGCATGGAGGCAACAGGCTATGACACTGATGAAATGCATTGACCCATGAAGCCCACAGAGCCCCCAGATGACATGGAAAATGCACATATCCAAGATAGCAGGCCACAACTCAAAAAGAGCACAGTGCCAGGTGGCGAACTGGTCAGATAATGTAATGGAGATGTTGCACACAGAAACAGAGACCTACAGGCCCACAAGGAGGTTGTAGGGAGGCACAGGGAAGTGCAAGTTGAGGATGACAATGACGAGATGTGCTAAAATGTGTTGATCAATTCATAACATTACCCCTTTAGTACATAGATTCAGAGTCATTGACGAAGACCATCAAAATAGGTCATGGGAGAATGGTCCAGGAGAACCGGTGATGTTTTCCCAGGTGTGTTCGTTGTAGAGGTCATCTCTGTGGTCAATAGGAGAGCGAGAGCGAGGAGAAGATGGGCAATGGGGTTGAGTAGTCCTCATCCTAGATTGGGGAACAGGATGAATGGAGCCTCTGGAGGAGAAGGATCAGTGGGACCCATGAGAAGAGTGAGATCCTCTGGAGGATGGAGAGGTAGAAGAGGAACGAGGTAGACATTGTAGGAGACAATGAGCGATGGTGTGACCAGGTGCCCAAATAAGACAAGTGGGGCACTGATAGGAATTGCAGCCAATTCTATAGTGGCTGAGGTGATGACATTGCTGACAAGTTTTGGTGTAATGGGGGTGGTTGGTGGAAAGAAGAAGGGATCCCTCAGCTCCAGTCCAGTATGCTTTGGTTCTTTCCAAAATACATTTCTTCTCAGGATTGAGAGGAGAAGAAGAGGCAGAAGGAGTATGGATGATGAGGTTGGTGACTTCTCTTATCTCTCTCCTGGTGATCACTTGCTCCTCACAGTACCTATCCAGGTCGATAAGGAACTCATCCATGCCCAGTTGGTGCATGGTGACAATAAGGAAACCTTTGAGTCATTGATGGATGTCAGAGAGGATGGTGGCATGGAGGGCGAGTTTGGCAGTGGAGGTAGGTCAGACATGGAACAACCAAAGCCTTTCATTCTGAAGGAAGGCTTGGTAAAGGGTGTAGAGGGGGAAGGCAAGGTTGAGGTGAGAAGAGATGGGGAGGGCGAGTCTGGATTCACCGATGAAGGAGGAGATCCATTTGACCATGTCAGGATCAGGGAGGTTGTTTCTCATCCTGTGGGCAGCCATTGGGACATCTATGGATAGAATGGGGACAGGGTGGACAGGTTCCTCAGGGGAGGAAGGTCATTCAATGGTGGGAAGCCATATGGTTGGCTCAGGGTTGGAGATGGGGGTAATGGGACGGGAGATGTCATTGATGACAATAGAAGAGTAAGTAATAGAAGAAGGGGAAGAAACAGAAACAAAGACAGGAGGGGGAGAAACAGAAGGGCGGTCAGTGCAGGGCATAGTAGGTATGTTGGATTTTATTGTGGAGACGAGGAAAGAGGGAATGTGGTGGGATGACAGTTTTTATAATCAAGGAGAGTGAACTTTGCATGTTTCAAGTCCCACTCAGGGACCCAAGAGTCTTCTTTGGCAGAGTATCCTTTTCATTGGATCAGAAAGGAATGAGAAAAAGGAGCTCCTCTGTGGTGTAAGATGCAGTCAATTTTGTACTCTTCTTCTCCTCTGATAAGGTCAGGTGGTGGAGCAGGGAAATTGGGTCCGTGTATAGGGTTTTTGTGATAAGGAGATAAGAGGAAGGCATGGAAGATGGGGTGAATTCTCCATGTTTTGGGGAGTCAGAGTTGATAAGTGATGGAAGATAGGACCTTAGTGATGATAAAGGGTCCTTTTCATTTAGGAGTGAATTTTGGGTTGATGACAGATCTTTTCAAGTTTCTAGCTTCAAGCCAGACTTTGTCTCCTTTCTTGAACAGGGAGAAATGTCATTGGGTATGGGATGCCATTACTTGGTGAGTGAGTTCATGAGAGGCAAGGGCTTCATCTCAGGCAGCAGTAAGTTGTTTGATTCTGGATTCAACGGCAGGAAGGTGGGTTTTGGGGAGAACTAAAGGAAGAGCACGGGATTCATATCCCATCATGAGATAGAATAGGGATTGATTGGTAATAGAATGGGGGCGGTGGTTGTGTGCAAATTCTGTGTGGGAGATGGAGTCAGACCAGGAGGAAGGATGATTTCCACAGAAGATCCAAAGGTAGGTCTCGATCTCTTGATTGACTCATTCAGTTTCTCTGTTGGACTGAGGGTGATAGGCAGTAGAGAGGGAGAGGTTGTAATTGAGGAGTTTTCCTAGTTCTTTTGTGAAGGAAGAAGCAAATTGGGGTCTGCGATTAGAGATTACTTTGTCAAAGAGTCCAAAGCGGAGGTAAACTTTGTGGAAAAAGAGGGAGGCTATCCCTTCTGTGGTAATGGTATTTTTAGTGGGGCAGAGAATTACCCCCTTAGTAAGCCCATGGTCAACCATGACCAAAAGGGTATCGAAGTCTCCAGAGAGGGGTAGGCTGGTGATTAAGTTGCAGGAGATCTGTTGGAAGGGTCTGGTGCAGGTGGACTTAATTGGGGAGAGTGGGGGTATGGTGGGGTGAGTGTTAGCTTTGTTCTGTTGACAGGTGGCACAGCCTTCAACATATTTCCTGATGTAAGAGGCAAGGCCTGGCCACCAGTAGTCAGCAGTGACAAGTTGATGGATTCTCTGATAGCTGGGGTGGCCAGCAGTCTCGTGATCATGACATCATTGGAGGATGAGGTGACAGAGAGAATTGTCAGCTGGGATGTAGATTTGTCCTTGATAGGTAAGAACCCCATCAAGGTGCTGCCAGTTGGAGAGTCAGGAACAGAATGCAGGAGGAATGTCACTGTCCATGGATTGGAGGGCTTGGAGAACAAGGGGGTCTGAGACCAATAATTTGGCCACACGGTTGTGGAGAGCGGAGTCAATGATGTTAATGAAGAGGGACAGGGGAAGGAGAGTAACTCTGTCTTTTTCAGGGGAGTCAGGGGATAGGAGGTCAGGACATCAGGAGGGGATGTCAGGTCTGGCAAGTAATCGTCCTGGGACATGGATCATTTTGAAATTGAAGTTGGTGAGGTCAAGAAGCCATCTGGCTTGTCGTCTGTTGAGAATCTGGGGTTGGCGGAAGTAGGTAAGGTTTTTGTGATCAGTGAAGACTTGGATGGGAAAGGAAGATCCATGGAGGTAGTGTCACCAGGATTTTAGGGCATGGATGACTGTGAGGAGTTCTCTGTCATAAATATCATAGTTTCATTCTGCTGGGAAGAACGATTGGGAGAGGTAGAAGCAAAAGTGCCAGTCCCCATTGGAGTTAGTCTGTAGGAGGATGGCTCCAGAGGCAAACTTTGAGGCGTTGGTGGCGATGGCAAAGGAAGCAGAAAGGTCAGGGAGGTGGAGAATGGGTTTTGAGAGGAATAGGGTTTTCAGGTCATCAAAGGCCTTCTGGCAGGAGGGGGACCAGTTCCAAGGAAGATCTTTCTTGGTTAGGTCAATAAGGGGACAGGCAATATTCAAGTAGTCAGGTATAAAGCAACGGTAGAAATTGACAAACCCTAGGAAGGATCATACGTCCTTGACCTTAGCAGGGGTAGGCCATTTGGGAATTTCATCAAGCTTTACAGGGTCCATGGCAAGTTTGTCTCGCTTGACAATCATCCTGAGGTATTCCACCTCATCAGTGGTGAAGGTACATTTCTTGAGTTTGAGATGGAGGTCAAGTTCCATCATTCGTTCAAGAACACATTTTATTCGTTCTTCATGAGTTTTGTGGTCAGGAGAGAAGATGAGGAGCTCATCCATGTAAATTACAAGCCATCCTTTGGCAATCATATCACAGAAGGAGTCATTCATAAACTGTTGGAAAGTAGCAGGGGAGTTGGTGAGATTGAAGAACATAACGGTGGGTTCATAGAGGCCTTTGTGGGTAATGAAGGCAGCTTTCCATTGATGACTGTCTTTGATTTGGACATTGTTGTATCCCCATTGGACATCAAACTTGGTGAAGACCTTGGCATCTCATAGTTTGTCCATGAGGTCAGAGATGAGAGGAAGAGGATAAGTGTCTCAGATGGTGTGTTCATTCAGGTACCTGTAGTCCTGACAGGGGCGAAGGTCACCATTCTTCTTTTTCACAAAGAAGAAGGGAGTGGCTTGGGGGAAATTGAAAGGATGGATCTTTCCAGATGTGAGGTTTTCAGTGAGGAAGGTCTCAGTGGCCTTTTGTTCATTGGGAGAGAGAGGATAGACTTTCTCTATTTTCGGGGTGAAAGATTCGTCAAGGTTGATTTCATGGTTGTAGGGATGAGAGGGGGGAACATGGTTGATGGCCTCTTTGGAGAAGACAGGGGCAAATTGTTGGTACTTGGGGGGAAAAATGGGTTTGGGTTTTGCTTTCTCAGCTTCCATAGTGAGCTCGGTAGCAATGGTTAGTTTGGCAATAAGGGGGGATCCTCTGGGGATGAAATGGTTGTCACAACGAATGATTCGTTGAACAGCTCAATTGTTGAGGGCACAGTTGATGAATTGTTTCTCAGTTTCTCATTGGGGGTACCCTTCAAGGTGATAGTTCGAAACAGAGTTGATATTAACATGACAAGATTGACAAGAAGGAGGTTTATAGTAAATAGAGTTGTGTCGTTTGGAGTTGGAAGAGTGGGATAGGTAGAGGTCTCGGGATTGGTCAGTGGATTCTTTGATAAGAAGGGTCTAGGTGGACCAGTTGATGGTGGGGTTGGTGGATTTCAACCAGGGAAGCCCGAGAATAAGATTTTGTTGGCCACAGGCCATAATGTAGAAGGTTACTTGGTGAATGATTCCGTTAAATGAGGCAAAGAGCTCATAGGTGAACTTTATGTTGCCATTCTTGTTGTGGGAAGAATTGGCATTTCTGGCACATAGGGGTTCCTTTAGCTTCATAAGAGGGAGTTGGTGTTTCTTGATAAAGTCCCAGTCAATGCAGGAAATATCTGCACTGCTGTCTACAAGGGTGGAGGATTTGATGGTTTGAAAAGTGTGTGAAGGTACAATGAGTTGAACAGGGATCTGCATAGATTTCATTGTAGATTGTACAGTTACAGCACACAAGGAAGGAGGGAAAGCCTGCGTCAATCAGGTTTCCCTATTTAAAAATCCATGTTTGAAAAAGAAATCCTCCTGATGTTCGCTTCGTTGTCATCTTCTTCAATTTCCCCGAGTCTAGGAAGGGTTTCTTTCTCTTCGACTACCTGTTGAACTTTCTTCTTGAAAGGTTTTTTTGAAAAAGTGGTACAGGTATTGCTAAGGTGGCCAGGTTTTCGGCAGTGGAAGCAGAGTTTCTTTTTGATACATCTCTTTCTTTTGTGAGGGGTGAGCTTAGATACCTTGATTATGTCAACGTCCATGGTGTTGGGGTCTTTCAGTTTGGAGGGGGAGGACATCAAGGAGAAGGAATGGTAGGTTGTTTGGTAGGGTTTGGAGCTTCGTTGAGCGATCTCATTGGCTTGCTCCCATTGAGTTTGGAAGTGGATGGCTTTGGCATACCATTCAGTGATGGTGGAGGGGACTGTGTCCATTGTCATGATTCTCTTCATGAGGGGAGGGGGGATTCCTGTAGAGAAATACCTGATGAGGATGTTCGGGTCAGTGATTTCTGCTCTTCCAGCATAGTTCTGGAATTCAGAGACATATTGGTTCAAGGAGGGGGAGAAAACTCCATTCTTTCCCTTGGTTATCCTCTGGGTGGAAAGCCAAGCGATGGCATTGCCAGTGATGTCCTTGTATTCAAAGGATTTCTCGAACTTAGTGATGAAGTTAGTGAAGGTTCCTAGGTTAATGGCAGTCCCAGTGATGCATTTGGTTTGAAAAGTGGTTGCCCAGGTGAGGGCAGGCCCGGTAGTCATGTATGAGAGGGCAAAGGCAACTTGTTTGTTGTCATCCCTGTAGGTGTCTTTGTTTACATGGAGGTAGAACTGAATGGTGTGGAGCCATTGGAGGGTGGTCTCAAAGGAGCCGTCATACTTCTCAGGGGTAGTGATGCAAAGCTCAGTGAGTTTGTGGGACATGGTCGGTGATGGGATATGTGGGAAGGAAGGTGGAGGGGGTGCTTGAGGGAACGGCGGTGGTGGTGGCGGAGGTGGTAGTGGGGGAGTGGGAGGGGGAATAGAAAAGAGGAGTCTGGAGGTCATAGGAGTAGGAGATGGTGGGGTCAGTTGTCAAGGGAGGTGTAGCGACAAAGAAAGATTATGAGAGAGAGCTAAGGTCTCATCTTGATCTTCAAAGGACAGGAGTTCAAGGTCAGGGTCAGAGTTAGGAGACGGTTCTCCTTGCTCAGAATTTGAAAGTTTAGAGTTTTTGCCCAGAGGTCCACACCACTAGTGAGATGTTGAGGGTGGGAGTCAAGAGGAAATGGTGGAAGACTATAACAAAGGTAGCTTCAAACACAAAGTTAGACCTTTTGTTATGACTAGCCCGGGTAGAGGTAGTAGTAGACTTGGTCTTTTGAAGGTATAATCTTGTAGGGCTTCTACAAAGATGGAGGAGTTGCAGGACTTCTGCAACAACAAAGGTAAACAAAGAGTGTTGACTCAAAAGTACAATGATGACTTAGAGAGCTAAGGTTCAAGAGCAAGGTTGTGGTTATACCAAGTAGGTCTAACTTGAAGGTACAAGTAGAGCTACAAGGGTCTTAAATAGACAAAGAGAAGATTAAAGACAAACAAAGGAAAATAGAACTTTATAGGGGGTGAGAGATTGTTTAGTAAGAACAGGCTAACTGATGATGGAATGTTGTAGAAGGTGATGGAAAGTAATGATTAAGTCAGCGAGAAAAAATAAGAAAATAACTTGGTAATAGCAGTGTTCAAACAGAGTTACCAGTAGATGACAATGGAATAGCATGGTGGTAGTCAGACAAAGAGAAAAGAGTAAATCTGATGATGATTCATAACAACAACTAGCAGTCTGAGGTGAATAAGGTTGGTTGACCTTGACCTAGGGGAAGACCTTGGATAGCAGGGTCGATGGCAAAGAGGTCTAGTTCTCTGTATGGGAGTAGAGAACCTAGAGACAAACCAACATTGATGGGACATTGGTGAGTCAGGGCAGGAAGGGGACTTCCTGGACAAAAGGTGATGTTACGATTGAGGAGGCCCCTAACCAATTTCCTCCTTTGCCTCCTCTTTCTTGTCTACCGACTCCAATCCCTTCATCAGTCACCCCTCCATCCCACCTCGACCACCCTGGTGCCACTCTCTTCACCACCCTCTTCTCCGACCTTCGGGACTACCAGATCCCTGCCTCCACCTGGGCTGCCTTATGTATTAGACAAGTCTCTCTTTGAGGAATGAGGCTATTCCACCGCCTTCGGACATCTCCACCACTGCCTCTGAATATCCCCACCTCTCATTGCCTCTCAGACTCCCCCTTTCTCCCTTCTGACTCATACTTACTTTCTGTAACTCACATAGACACTGCCTCCTCTACAGCCTTCTCTCATAGGCTATACATTTGCCTTTATATCCTGACCATTTACCTCATGTGCTATACAATGTGACACATCCACTTTCATATTTATCTTTAGGGCTCTGATACTTGCCCTAAAGTACCTAATATATATATTGGAGTGCCACCTGTACCTACTTCTTTCTTAACCTTGATATACACTATTTCATGTTATCAAACTTGTTCCCTGAGATCTCCTCTCTCGTGCCTCGCCTCATCGCTACTTCATCCTCCTCTTTACCAACTCTGGGCCAGTCCCAGTACTGCTGACTTACGTCAGGCCGTTCGCTCTTAACTCCATCCAGAGGTGACCAAGAGCAGGAACGAGACACAATTCTTCACAAATGTGTACCATTGTTACTGGTCATAACAGGTGACCACAATGAAGTGGTCAATGAAAAGACTGGTGAACCACTGAGGTGTAGTTCTGAGGGTCCTTGATGACAGCAGCAGAGTCCTTCAATAAAGGAGGGAAGAGGGGAGGGCAAGGTAGAGGGCAAGCAAGAGGAGATTGCAGGGAGCAAATGATGAATACCACAAGAGTAACCATAAGGTGTACACTTTAGATGTCAGATCAATGTTAGAGAGAGAGAGGCATTAGAGTGGAGCCCTAACTTATATACCCCAGCTGTAAGGGCTTTAGGGCAGGTATATCCTATCTGGATAAGATGGTCCATGCACAGTCTAACCTAAATATGGTAAGAGTTTAATCCATAAAGGGAAACCCAGCATCTGTATGGTGAGGATAAAGATAGGAATGGCAGGAGGGCTCTGCTGTGGGAAGGTCACAATTGCAGGGACATGTTGTG